>NJDC01002429.1:382096-486376 GCA_002245475.1 Calephelis virginiensis
TTTTGCTCTCGCGGTCTGTAGAACCATACATTTTGATGGTGCGTTGTTAAGTCAAAGATGTAAAGTCTCATAAGTTTACCTGCTACACTATCTTAAAATGAAAAACACACGGGACATGACCAAGTGGGGCACTGATGTTTTGCTAACAGACAAAGTCAACCTACCCCTTTTTAAGTTCGCATCGTTTGTGTTCCATTATGCTTGTCGTTGTGCTCTATAGTCCTCACAGAGGTTCTAGAACAATGCAATCCAGAAAACAAATAAAAATAATCTAAATGCAATAAAAAATCAATTTCAATAAATGGTGTCTATTCGCGGCGGTTATCTCTTACTAGCAGCTTGTTCGCTGTCTTTTGCCATAAAAAAATCATTACCATATTAACTAGCTAGAAAAAAATAATTTGCACTACTAGATTTTAAAAACCACTTATCGCAACTTGATTAACTTCAAGAAAATACGTCTGAATCATGACCGAATATCATTTGAAAGTTCTTTTTTTAATACCTTTAATTGTATTGGTATTGGCTGATTAATCGCGTAACAATTAAAACATCCTCCCTTTGAAAGTCGGTTAATAAAATGAACTGTTCTTCATTCACAAATATTATCAATTAATTTCGCTTATCAAAGTGAAGGCCGTATCCTTGCGAACAAATGGACATCCGCATGTAGTTTAAAGTTCAAACTATTTGGTTTGTATAATTTTACATAATTAGACATTATTTACTTTTTTTTACAAAGAATAGCACTTAGACAGTTGCTCTGATGGTAAACACACTATTATTACTTTTGCGTCATCAGATTATAACGAGATATATATGTTTCTATATATCATTTAAGTGCAGTAAAAACGTAAAAAAAACCTACTCCAATGTCATTTTGTGGCGCGATATGTTTTTTTAAAGGTGAGCTAGGTCTAAACCTGGTAACAGGTAAAACCAGTCCTAGTAGAGAAAGACCGAGATAGTAATATTAATTTTATCAATAAGTCATTTTTAAGCAATTTTCGAAGGCAATGTTGTATATGAAAATAATTCAAAATTTAAATATATTTATTTTTACGTGGTTCTATACAAAAATTCATGTGACGCATCTATATAATTCTAAATTTAAAAGGTTTGCGTTGTTAAGTATAACTCATAAACCATAGTCATGATAAAATTTATATAGCACCACCACCACGATATCATTATCGTTATATAATCATCATGATCATCATCATCAGCCGGAGGACGTCCACTGCTGGACATAGGCCTCTGTCAAAAAGCGTTACATAAACGTTTATACAAAAAAACGAAAACTTTTTTAAATTTTGGAACATAATTTGAAGTCGATTAAAAAAGATTGGTACCTACTATGTACTCAATTCCTTGTACCACATGCACATGACACCAAGTCTAAATTTTGTAAAACGATACTCTAACTAATCATCAACTTGACCTGACAGACATTAATTAGCCTATCCTAATTAAGGATATTTTTTTTGTCATAATATATAACTCCTCCTAATAGTATCAAACAAGAAAAAAGTTAACAAATCAGTACGTTCGTTCACAAATGATGACAAAAGAAACAGATATCAATTTTTAGGACGGAAAAAGAGGGATGTTTTAAGAGTTTTTTGTGTCTATATGTCTATCTGTGTCATCATAACTTGGAACGGATGAAACTTTTTGAATGATTTTTTTAAATTAGAACCACAATAAAAGTTAAAAACTTATTTATGTATTAAGGAATACTAGAGGGTAATGGGTCTTCTCACACGGGTTGTCACAAAAAAGAGTAAACAGTTGTAAAAAACATGGCACTTATTACAAGTGGGTCCTGTAATCGATTCCACAAACCCTCGAATCATTTTTTTTGTATACGTAACCTATGAAATTGTACAGTAGATAAGAACTACGCTATTGAGATATTACCGCTAAATTAAAGTACTTGTTAAGTATTTACCTAATTAGTGCTTTAGTCATGCTTTCACAAAAAGGGACATTAACCTGCGTGCATTAGTTAATTAAGCTTCGCATATTTTAATGTAATTACTGTCAAGCGATAAATTAATAAAGGACAATGGCGACAGTTGTTACCTTAGGTTAATCTGTTTAATATTTATATCTTAAATCCTACGTTGGCGCCATTTCTTGAGTTTAGAATTTATGTACAACCAAACTAAACTAAACGAAAATACACAAACAGTAACAGCAAAAACAATATTTATAACTAGCTGAAGTTTAGTTTAAAAAAATATTTATTTAATACTGTTTAGTTACATTCAATGAAATGAATGTAAGTACCACTAGCACGAACATCTGTCAAGTGTTAGTCTTCAGATAAAATTAAAATTTTAATAAGTTAATAAATATAAATTAATAAATAAATTAATATCGCCTCTGTGGTCTAGCGGTTCAGTTGTCGGACTTGACTGCATGGAACCCGGGTTCGATTTCTGGGTCGGGCAACAAAAAGAAAATTGGATTTTTCCAATTTTCTAATAAAAAAGTTTATTAAAAAATTGGAAAAATCCAATTTCCAATTAAAAAGTTATCACATTGTGGGACTTAGTGTCTTCGGCTAGTCGTATGTACCTTGGTTGTGCCTCTGCCTATCCCTTCGGGGATATGGGCATAAAGATACTTGCTTACGTACTTAAACCTGTTTCAGTAATGTAGCCGAAAATCTCATTTACGACAGCTTTCAAACAAAAAAACCCACATCGAAATCGGCCCATACGTTTAAAAATTACTATGCCAGTGACAGACATACAGCCACATCAAACTTATGAACCCCCTCTTTGTTCGTCGTGGTTCTAATATAATAAAAGAAACACATGGTTTCTAAAATTTAAAACCT
The DNA here is from genome assembly GCA_002245475.1 of Calephelis virginiensis. Classification (NCBI taxonomy): domain Eukaryota; kingdom Metazoa; phylum Arthropoda; class Insecta; order Lepidoptera; family Riodinidae; genus Calephelis; species Calephelis virginiensis. The sequence goes on from NJDC01002429.1 coordinate 384,945, forward strand.
TAAAATTACTCAGGCCATGTATGTTTGTTATCATTGGTAAATTAATATATTTATCTTCCACGCTATAAAAATTGGCAACATTAAAACTGTATATTCGTGTAAATTGGCAATTCCCTCCAAAACACTGCGTACGGACCTACACCAACCAAAAGTAAAATAGCGAACACATTCATATTGGCCTGTGCAAAACGCACTTCATAACTTTCATTTTCGCTTTACCACAGGCCAAGTGAAAAAAAGCCGTACAGCCAAGTGATAAGTGTTATTATCGTTCGGTCGACCGTTAAATTTCGCCGCATGCCCCACTTACTGCCTTCCGATTGACTTGTTGATTTTAACTATTTCACGTTCGCTTACGGAACAATGGTTTTTAATTTTTACAGTCATTTCTCTTTGTTTGGTTAGTTTTAAACTTCTGACTGAAAATTAGAAAGATCTGATCTTTGAATATATCTGCCACAAATGTTTTTAGTTGTTTATGAATATTTTTTTTACAAATTTATTAATGTAACAATTATGTAAAAATAAAATCAAAGTGTTTGTATGTAATAGCTTTTTTATTAAACCTGTAAAAAACCTACATAGAATGTAGTTAAGATCTATCTTAATCATACCAGCAAAAAATCCGCATCGAAATTCGTGAATCCGTTGAAAATTTATGATGTAACAGAGAGACAGACACACGTAGACACGTCAAACTTACAACACCCTTCTTATTTTATCGGGGGTTATAAACAACAGCTCTTATAAGCATATGGCATGTGTTAACAAAAAAGGGACTCAAAATTTAACCTCAACCTGTCTGTTTTTTCCGTTTAATCTCCGAAACGTTTTGATTGATTTTAATTGACTAAGATAGTCATTTAAATGATGGAATAAATTGGCTAATTTTATCTTAATTTGATATTGACAAGTGGTTTTGTAAATATATTAATGAATATATCATAATTTTTAAATTTACTCGAAGGTGGTAATATCGCTTCATGGCAGACCCACATACATTTAAAAAAGTATCTTTACGCTCATATAGGTACCCGAAAAAGTAGACAGAGGTACCTGGTCACAACTAGCCAGCTAAATCCCACAATGTGATAGATGGCAAACCTTTCGCCAAGCGGGCCCATATCCAATCCCGGGCAATGTTTTATTGTATTTAAAATACACAATTTCTGTTTTCTTGTTGCCTGACCCGGTATCGAACGCGGGGCCTCAAGACATCAAGTCCGACGCCGGACCGTTAGACCAAAGAATAATTCATGTCAATTTAAAATTAGAGCACACCCAGAGTCAACAACTAGTTGTGTTTTCTAGTTAAATATTGTAATTTAATTATTTTTTGCAAATAACGCGCACCTACTTACCCGGTATTTTTTAATTGCTTTAATTACACATAGCGTCTATCTGTTTTACTAATGTGCTTTACATTTCAAAAGTTAACTTTTACTTAAAAAGTGATATTAAGTGTAATGTATTCAGATTGTCTCCCTTTGTTCTTTAATATCGCATTCATATTATAATTAAAGTTTGATTTTTAAAATAATGACTATTTCCAATAAATCACCAGTAGATTTTGTGCAATTTTTGATACACTTTATAACATATACAACATAGCGTATAGCATAGCTGTCTAGCTACTTTATTGGTGGTAACAGACATTCTTCATATGTAAACCGCGTCACGTCCCGATGGCAGCAAAATCTTATTTTATTCTAAGTTACTTTTAACGTTTCACAATTAAAGGAATTAAAAAAGGCTGCTGTGTGTTACTTTGGCAGATGGGTATATTACGCTTTCCTGTTATTCTTTTTTAAACTTTCTAACGTACGAGTATTTGTGACATTTACTATATTTCCTTAAACTTAAGGCAATAAACGGAAACAGCCTAGGAAGCCCCTGAACAGCCTAGCCATTGAAAATTGGCTTTAAAAATATGAAATGCTAAAAAAACACACAGATGACCTTTACAAATTTGTGCGTAAATGTGCATGTTTTTTGTACCTTAATAAGTACAAGCAACTATAAAAGACAAGGGCCTTAAATATTAATTTCGAACTTCATAAAAAAAACATTCAAAATTTGAAAACCAAACGTGCGAAATTGGACATTGATTTCAAGTTTATACAAAAGAAAAATTGAAGTTGTGTACCAAAGAGAATATACATATCATAAGTTTTTTTATGCGTGAAGATAGCGAAATCACACTGCTCTCCCGATGGTAAGAGATAATTGTGGCCTATAGACACCCTAGATGTAGTAGATGCGTCGCTTTCTAGTGGCCGTTTTAAGAAGCCAATAATTGTGCAAGCTTACCGGCTATCCCGCTTCCTTCTTAACAGATTAATACGAAATGTTGATAAAATAGAATATGTTCATTGGTAATCCAATATGGTACCTCACTTCTTTTATGACATACTATTACATGTCTTAAAACATGAAAGGGTTTGTTGGGAGAAATACAAAAAAGGTGACTTAGAAAATGATATTAAACACGAAATTGTATTAGGCTTTCCATTCTCGGTGCTTGATAAATCTATTATTATTATTAATACAAGAATATATTTGCACTGATTAGCTGATACAGTTTTAATGTTAATGTAATGAGAATTAGCTGACCTCCTATCTAGATTTTGAATTTACGTCATAACTTTGCTTTAGTTTTGGCTTGGATCGTATCCTAATGCAACTTAGATTTATCACTTAAAAAATAGGCCGTCGAGCAAGCGGGATATAAACGGGATCAGCGGGATACGTGGTCGTCTGGATGTAAGATGTCAAATATTATGTATTCTTTTTTTCACGAACGTGAGCATCTGGTTCAACAAATTTAATATTTTTGTTATTAATAATTACCTGATTGCATAAAACCGGGTCATAGTCAGTCATTTTAGGGTCATATTAGGGCAGCAGTACCTAAGCTCGTCGATTTAGATTTGATAGCATCGGGAAAACACAATATACTAATTTCTGTATGAATACTTCACTTGTGTAGTTTGAATAAACAAAATGGTCCCCAAAATTTAATAATTTTACTAAATTTGTACACGAAATTTAATAATTACTAAATAACAGCGTCCTTCTTTACTCTTACTGTTTTACCCCAATTTTTATATATTTTAAATTTTATGACTGTAAAAAAATCAGTAAAGCCCTTCGCAAGTGATGCACATATAATTTGAAAGATGATTTTCTGTTTCTATAACTAATTATTATTCATTTTAGGTAAACCTTTCTTTAGTTTCTATTTTTTAGTTTTTGGCATTAATGTTGCAACTTGCCATTAGTCAAGTTGAAATTTGCATCAAGTAAAAAAATTGCAAAGATTGCAGTTTGCTTGTTATGTCACCCAAATAAATATTCGACTTCCTTTCTATTTTTTTTAATATATAGACGTTACTTCTGCAAAATCTTAAGCTCCTCTTCTTTAATGAAGACCATTTGTATAAAGTTCATTGTACTAGGTTGTCATAAGCATAAAACAAATTATTATATCCATTGGCCTTGATGCTTGATAATATGGCTTAAAAGAGAAGCAACGAGAAAGATAAAGTCCATTCTCATTAGCATAATATCTTCACAAGGACATGAATCAAATATGATTCACGCTCACGTGTTTGTAGGTAGGTGTGCGAACACACTTTCACTTTTTTTCGTTAATATGCCTTTTGTGTTTTTGGACGACGTTATGCGAGAGTCAAATATTAATAGATGTGTGTTTTGAATATTTATTACGTTGTTTCACCTTTTTTAAAATATACTAAAACTGCTTTAGTACGAATTAAAATATCCGTATGTCAATTTTATTGACAGTAGAAATATGCATTTTTCCTTCAAACATTGAATTATATTTGTACATGTCTGTAGACGTACATCGTGGAACAAAGTCAGATGCCAATACATATAATATTTTATCAAGTTTCTTATCAGCAACAAATTAAAGTCATAGAAATTGTTGTTATGTGAAAATGAGAATCGTGATAGATAATAAATTAATACATATCCCTAGACAATTTACACAAAATCTAGCTCCAAAGTAACTTACCTACTTTAAGTAAGCAAATCGTATGTTTGATTTTTAGTGAACAATTTAATACTAATATTAATACATTTAGAGTGTCTTAAGACCATTATTAAGGTTATCTCTTAACACCAGGAGAGTCGTGTCGAAAGCTAAATATTCATCACACAAAAGCTTGTCCCCACGTCGGGAATCGAACCTGAGCGTCGCAGCTAGTCGGTGGCGAAAGACTGTTTAATTACTTAATAATTAAAAATAATTCATATTTAAAATAAATATTCCGCAAAACTAAAACGAGTTTTTAAAAAATGAAAAGTGTTATACGTTTATCGTGTCTCCTTGCATGTGTCTGTCAGTCTGTGGCAAAATAACTCATAAACGAATGGATTTACTTTCTTGCAGACATTTCGTTTGAAAGATAATGTGATTGAGATATTTCTTAGCAACATTATGGATAAATTTTGCCGGCGTAGATAACAAAAATAGTTGTGACACAAATTCAATATCTCTATTATGAAATTCATTCATGTGTCACCAAAATAGATAGATAGCATCTATGAAAGATATCGCTTCTTTATAGAATAGAACTTTACAAATACCATTACCAGCGTAAACAGTCGCATAGTGAACAGAATTCTTTACAAACTTAGTATTAGCATCGTCAGCGCTTGGATCTTTGAGTATGTAATGTTTTAGAGCGCGCACTATTAAGAAAGCAAAAAAATAGTAATTGTTTTATTGTTACCCGTTGTAAAAACAAACACGGATACATAGGACCCAAGCGCCTATTTCGAGTCATTTGGGTAAGTGTTTAATGAAGTTTTTAACTTTTATCATAGGTTAATTCATGCTAATGCTATAAGTGTGCTTGTGCACGACGACCAAAGACAATGTAGCATACGACCATAGACAACTAGACGGTATCGGCGGGAGTGACCCAATCCGAAGGATGGCACGCGTTGGTACCTTACGGACATTTTGAGCCCATGTGAATATTGACATATGAGTGATTTAGTTTAAGTAAATGACAAACTTTTTGTATATAATTATGAGCTTATATACTCTGTTTTGGTTTATATGATTAATTTAACTTAGAAAATGATGTTTTTGAATAGGTTTTAGAATGTTTTATAGCGTTTTTGAGCATGTTATTTTGCAATCATAATTTACGTTAAATTTATGTCTGAAATAGGTTCTATTGTCTAGATTTATGTGTAAAATGGTAAAATGTATGTAGCTAGACCGTCTTAACGTAATACGAAACATGTGAGTCTTGTAAATAGCCAAAAAATCGGCTAAGTTTAAGTTCGCTAATAAAAGGTAAAATTTCTTGTGTTTTACTTACCCGAACATAATGAAGTTGGAATATGTTATTATAGGTGGAAAAGAGATTGTAATGTACATGCGACCGTGCCCGTAACGCTAATAAAATCGGGAGCGCCGCGCCCGCACGTTTTATACTAAGCCGCGGGGGGCAGGGAAGTATAAAAGGCAAAAATCACGGAAATTCGCCGCCACACGAAAACCAAGCGCAGTCGCGTGCACAACTATGTATGCTAGGATAGGTCTAGACTAGACAATGGGTTTGTACTATATTAGATCTGGATAATTGTATGATTTAATAAAGAAATTGAATAAAATGTGGTTCCGGGGGTGAGGAATAGAATGTTCCAGAATCCCGTTCCCGAATTCGGGAACGGGATTCTGGAACATTCTATTCGGGAATCGGGGATTCATTCGCGGTCGGTCCTCCAGAAAAACCACTGGGAACGCTCAAGAACTAGAAGAAACTCCCAGTGAATAGTGAACATTCTGCGCCTCGCTCTCGACCCTGCAAACGTGTAACCGTGTGTTTTATTTCCCAAAAAATCTCTCCAGACGGTATTAGCAATTCGTAAAGTCCTAGGTAATCTATCCGCCTCAGTGCTAGTCTACTAGTCAACCCTTTTTTAAATTCCGGTGTAGTTTTAAGACTGCGAGATTAGCAATATAATAGCTGTAAAAATATAATCCTCTGTTTGCGATATCCATAACGTGATATTAAAAGAGCGAAACGCCTCTAACGAAGGAGTTTAATATTAAGTAAAATATGTAACTAAGATTGTACAATACAAATTTATAGTAAATAGAATAGATAAACCTGACAGTATAAATAAATCGTTTAATTAGTCAATTTTAACATATTTTATTTAAAATATATTTGGTTCTTTGCCCTCGGTTACATACTGGACAGCATAATTATTATCTAAGAACATTCAAAAGAATATTTCGAAATTAAAATTATTTAAATTGTTATTGCATATATTTATCCTAAATTGTTTAGTAATCATATTATTTAAATTTTTATTGTTTTGAAATTATCATTGACGATTTCATTTGTATTTGAAATAATAGTATATATTATAGCGATTTACTCAAATTGATACTATAAATGAGTAATTAAACTTTACGTGTATTTATATACTCATCGAGTCATTTGTATCTGAATGCATTACTCTTCAAAACTACTACCGCTGTATTATATTGTATTTGCCAAATTATCAATCTATTTATCTACGGCGTAAATGTGGCAAGAAAACTCAAAAACAATACTTAATCAAAATAAATGTTAACTTCCGCAAAATTTACAATAGACATGTGTGGTTTCTGTACGAATGAATACTCCAAAAGTCGAGTAGTGGAAGGTCCCGGTGCCAGACGGCGCGCGCGCAACGTTTCGTAACACCCAAGTATGTATGTCAAACGATCGGTATATATCACGCAAGAAAACACTAGAAGTTATTGTTAATAGTGACGAAGATACTGTAGATAACTATGATAAACAATGATTAACTTATTTTATAAAGAATGACACTATTTTCTATTAATTTCAGACCCAAAAAGTCGATGTCATTTTGACGTACATCGAATATTTGATTAAAAATACGTTTCAAATCAAAGGAGAATTTTTAAAAATTTTATCTTTCGATTAATATAAAAAGAACAAGCAAAGGACAAAATAAACAGACACTTAACACATAAAAGTTAAACGGATATTTGAATTTGTGTTGTATGAAAATGAAAACAATAACTTTTTCGTGATTAATCAAACAGATAAATAAATTAAGATACAATATTTACATTACAGTTCACATTTCATTAACTTTTTGTATAGGTATAGTTTTATAATACTAAGGACATGTGTAACAGGCAGACGGATTTCCTGATGGTAAGAAATTCACGCAGCTTCGAGACACCAAACGTGCTAATGGTGCGTTGCCAACCTGAGACCAAGATACTAGGCCTCGAGCCGGAAAAATCCTCCGAACCGGAATACGTCAACAGCAAGCATTGACGTTATGGCGGCAGGAATAGGCAAGGTGGTGGTACCAATCCTTGCGAGTTGCTGCGAAACTCTACCACCTAGTCAGATGTCTCTGTGTTAATGACGGTAAGCCTATGCTCGTCTTTTGCGAGCTGATTGGGAGCAAGGTAGATGGTCTATTCTGCAAAGGAGCCCGGACTAATACGAGGATATTAATAATAAGGATAACGTATTGTCCTTTCTCAACTATTAACATTAATTTAAATTTGTTTTTAATAATTATCAAAATCGTTCCATCCGTTCACGCGTAATGCGATGGGCAAGAGAATTAAAGATTCATGGATACATAAAAAAGATACCAAAAGTGTAGCCTTTTAAAGGTAAAAGGTTACAAAAATTATAAGATATAATAAAAAAAGAAAAAGAAAAAAAAGAATCGCCTAATACATGTATATTATAAACAAAGGAGAAAGTAATTCTTAATTAAATCGTTTTTACTTTTCGTTATAGTCTAAAACTATGCGTCTTTAATTATATATTTTCTTTTAAACAATTTTTTTAATTTAAGATGTGTTTTCGTTTAGCGTTTCCGCCGATTTCTTTTCATTTTGTTATTTAATTTTTAGGAAGTTTATTTAGATTTTTTCTTGTTAGACCCAAGCAAGTATATTTTTCTAAAACTTTATGTTTTTCATTATTTTAATAGATAGGTAAAAGCGAATGTGGTTTATTCGATCCCAAAAAAAAAATCTATCGATAGTCCGTATTTCTATTTAAAAAGGTAGGGAGCTATGTGTTAATAAATCGCGGTAATGTAAACATCACTAGGTACCTTAAGTCACAAAAATTTACTTTAATAGTTCATAACAATCTACCAACACCTTAACAGCCAATATTAATAATATATCTATAGATAAAGATAGACCTAGACTCTAGAGTTTTGTTGCTAAGAAGATATTTTTTGTTAATTATTGAAAAGTGACAGCAGTTAACTGGCAACTGATTTAAAATAGCACGATATCTTGTTTAAGATAGGTTATTAATATTGGCCGTAAGAGACTCGCACTACACTCCTGGGTTAAAGGCTGAGTTCAGAAGCAGCTATTTTGATTTTCGCACGCATTTTGCGCCGTGCAGACTGACATTCCTCATTCTGTAACCCCGACGACTGACGGTTTTGTTGTATGACCACCGGTTCTGTTTTTTATATTTATATTTTAATATATTACAGTCGCTGTCACTGGTTTTTTTTATGATATTGGAAGGCAAACAAGCAGACGGATTTCCTGATGGTAAGAAATTCACGCCGCCTAGAGACACCAAATGTGGTAATGGTGCGTTGCCAACCTGAGCCCGGAATGTTAGGCTTCGAGCAAAAGTAAGTTTACCGGCTACCTTACCTTCCCAACCGGAACACGTCATGACGTTATGGCAGCAGGAATAGGTAAGGCGATGGTACCAATCCGAGTGAGTCGCTGCAAAACTCTACCACCAGATGTCACGGTAGTATTAGTGACGGTAAGCCTATGCTCGCCTTTTACGAGCTGTCTGGCAGTAAGGCAAGCAGATGGTCTATTCTGCAAAGAAGCCCGGACCAACACGGGGTAAAACAGGGGTTGGAAAACTAATCTTCTTTTAACGAAAGTAATAGAAAGAGACAAAACACTATAATGCTGTCAGATAACAGATTAGTCTGTATACAAAATTTTACAACGTACAATTTTCGTCGAGGGTTAAAAAAGGGATCAGTTTTCCGTGTTTACGGCAAAGTATTTCAGATTAATATTTCTACATATACCATCTAATATCACTTGTAGATGTTATGTTAATTGTAATGTTAATTAAATTAATGTCAAACGAATTTATGCTACTTATTAAAACGATACACAATTTTTCATGAATGCACTTGTGCATTTTAACTGACAAAATTATAAAAAAGCCACTAAATTGTCTAATTTTAATAAATAAAAAGACGAAATTCAAGAGTTAAAATAGTTTCTCTGTTTCGAACCGGGTTCCTGTATGGAACAGACCACGTGCTTTCCCTTTTGGCAGCTTGTAAGAGACAACCAAAAGAGACCACGGATGTGAAAGTAGGTACCGTGTTGCAACTTCGCCGGGTGGAGATAACTTCGGTTAGAAAGAACTTACTTATTCTTTCTGGTGCCTTAATGAAAATGCCATACTCCAATCCGAATGGTAGAGTAGCCGGTAGACGTTCATCATTATCCTAACGACTCAGCCACAAGACGACCAAGCACCTAATAATCTATGGTGCCTTTGGGAGATGTTGTTTAGTTACTTTATATAGTCATATATAATTAATTGTTGTTTTTATGTCGTATTTAGATATATAATATATGACATAAAAAACAACAATAAAAAAATTAAGGGATTTTTTATTTGTCGTTTCTACACGTTTTTTAAAACCCATAACGTAGCACGCATTGAAATTACTTTAAATTTTTTAAAGTAGCATTCACGTTTGTATGTCTTTACCTTTATACTTTTTTTATTTGTGTAAAATACATTTTGTAAAAATAAAATTGTTTCAATGTAAATTGAAAATGTAAAATTCTATGCAAATAAGTTGTTTTGTTAGTTCATAAAAGAGAAATCATTTCACTTTCTTAGTCTGTCAACTTAATAAAAAAATATTATTATTGGAAATGTTTGGAAAACTGTGACGAAACATTTAATCCTTTATAATACCGAATACAAAGAGAAACATTTCCTTTTTAACTCCAAAAACATATTATCAATTCAAATGTATGTTTTTTTGTAGGTTTGTTACGCAATTACGCGGCAAATGACGAAACGATTTTGATGGATCTGTTTCGGAAAGATAGGTCATGATTTTGGTGTGGTTTTATTTATACTACTAATAGTACTTTGATGTGATTTTGGTCATTATCATAGATAAATATTTATGCATTCACTCGCTTCCCTACAACAACGTTAAGTTTAGAACAGAGTTATGCAAAGCGAGTCTAGCACTGACTCAAAACCTGGTCGTTAGTCGAGTGGCTAGCGTACACGCCTAACTACATAGACTTATTGCGAGGCTTACGTTCGACTCCCGACTGACATCACATTTGTGTGAAAAACACTGAGATGTCTGCATTTCCGAGTCTGGGTGTTTATTAAATTTATTCTGGTATCTATTTAAGTATTTCTATGTATTACCATCGTAGACTAACACCCATGACACAAGCATATAATTTGCTTACTTTGGGCTTAGATTCAATTTGTGTAGCTTGTCCAGCGATATATTTATTTATTATATTTTTATCTAATTCCCTGCACACACTCTCCTCTCTAAATCCGTGGTGTGACTTCCATTCCTTCTAAAAGCACAACCAAGATAAACAACTTGATTCATATGTTCCAGCACTACATAATCAACTAAACCTCTAGCGGTTCAGTGGATGGACTTGAATGCATCAGGTCCCGGGTTCGAATCCCGGGTCGGGCAAAAAAAATCGAGTTTTTTCAACTTTCTAATAAAAAAATATGTTGCTCGGTATTGGATGCCCGGTTGGCGACAGGCTTGCCACCTATCACAGTGTGGGACTTATAAGTATCTTCGGCTAGTCGTGGGTGCCCTGGTTGTGCCTCTGCCTACCTCTACGGGGATATGGGCGTGAAGATACTTTTTTATATAGGTAAATGTAGAGTTTATGTTCCAAAGTTTTCGTAACGTTCTTTTGGCTTCATATTGCATAACTTAGTCAAAGGAGAAAATTATTCGAAAAGTTTGACAATGTTAAAAAAATAATAAACTGAACTGGGTTGCGCAATAAATTTGCAACTTTTCTTTTCGCAAGTCTCTTGGATCTAGGGGTTAACAACAATTCCTCGGTCAATCCCTCAACAGGTACTCGGTTCGATTTTTTCACTACTTTATTAAGGAACATTCGCAATTTCGATACGGCCAGTCATTTATATGATGAACACAGTGTTATGTATATGTCTGTAGGTGTGTATATGTCAGAGTTTGAGTGTTTTTGAAGTGAACATTTCTTTAGCGGCGTTGCGCACTTTTTTTTGGTATGGGTAAAAACTTCTAAACTCGGGTCAGGACACGTGACCTGAAATTTCGTAAGACGGCGCAGGGCGCTTGCGCGAATAAGACGGCACAGACGTCTTTGTGTACGATAGCGCAATAAATGAATATTGTTTTTTACCACATAAATGATAGTACATTCATACTGATAAAGCAATTCGTGCAAAATTATTCCCTAATTGTTCCAAAATATCAAAAATGCACAACGTTAATAATTAAGTTTTCACTTCAGCCGGCACTCCCGGAGTGCAACCCGACGCTTTTTTTATTTGTTTTAATATTTATTTGTTTCGATATTTATTAATCTATAACATATTGAAGTGATTTGTGTTTCAAATGTAATACAACGTTTTCCGATTTTGTTTTTTTACAAGAGGAGGCAAAGTGTGTCACCTGATGGAAAGTGATCACATCCGCAACACCAGAAGTATCACAGATGCGTTGCCGACCTTTAAGGAATGAGTACGCTCTTTTCTTAAAGGTTCCTAAGTAACAAATAATAATAAATATTCCTGGACATGTTACACAAATTGAATATAACCCCAAAGTAAGCAAATCATATGCTTGTGTTATTGGTGTTAGTTAACGATTCTAATACATAGAAATACTTAAATAGAAACCAGAATAAATTTAATAAACACCCAGACCCGAAAATGCATACATCTAAATGTTTTTTAAAACAATGCCTGCCCCGGGAACAGAACCCAAGTTTCGCGGTCGGTCGATGTAGTTAGGCGTGTACGCTAGCCACTCAACCAACGAGGCAGTCAGTGTCCCACCTATAACATTGTGGAAGTAAGTAGAATATTTATATATTATGTACAATATAGATGTGTTGGTTGCTTGTATACTTTACAACATTGATGTATGTGTCTAGCGCCTCTGTGGTCTAGCGGTTCAGGTGTTGGACTTGACTGCATGAGGTCCCGGGTTCGATTCCTGGGTTGGGCAACAAAAAGGAAATTTGGTTTTTCCAATTTTCTAATAAAAAAATGTTACTCGGGATTGGATATGTGCCCGGTTGGCGATAAGCTTGCCACCTATCACATTGTGGGACTTAATGTCTTCGGCTAGTCGTGGGTTCTCTGGTTGTGTCTCTGCCTACCTCTTCGGGTATATGGCCGTGATGATACTTTACTTTGTGTGTGTTGCTGGTTTATTATACAACATACGTATTTGTTTTTTTATACGACTTCCATTTACAAGTCCCTCAGGATTGAACCTTAGCCTCATTGTTCCGTGTTAGTATTCGCTATCCGTCCGCCCAACGACCCGGTCAACATAATAGTTCTCTTTGAATTATATTTATACTTATCTATCAGTCCTTCCTGTACTTATCAGCTTGTGATTGAAATTCCACATTTTATAGTTATTGTACTGGTTATAATTAACTTCATTACATCACTATTACCCTTAATTTTTAAATAACACTTGTTCTTTTCCAGAATACACTTCATTTCAAACCTAATATCGCATTAAGCTAACCGGTTTCACTTTTTATAGTATCATCAGGGCTTTTCAAGTAAAAATAAGTAAATTCACTGACAACCAAACTAACAACAGTGAGTAACAATCGAATACTGCACGTTAAGAAATAATGTGAATTTAATTATCTGTAATTGAAAAGCCCTGTTGATACTGTAAAAAGTGGAACCGGTTTGCTTAAATGTAATGACAAGTGTGAAATAAAATGTATTGTGGAAAAGTACAAGTGCAATTTAAATAGTATGTATACAAGATAATTTCACCAAGTGCCGACGATGAATAGTATAAACAGTTTTCACGTATATTCATTCCTTCTAAACCGAATTTACAAAAACACAGCTTTAAATAGGTACTTATGAGTTATAAATAATGTGAGTTTCTAATATTGAAAAAAATACCTACGTTTAAGAATAAGTATTTTTTTTTAGTTTCTTTCGCCGGATCTTCTCAGTGTAAGGCTGCGATTCCGATCCGGTGTTAGTTTATAAAAACGACGACGCGCACAAGTACCACTTGTATGGTTCACGTGAATAAAGGTTTTTCTGATTCTGATTGAAAATGTGGTTTTTCCAATTTTCTTATAAAAAATGTTGCTCGGAATTGGATGTGTGCCCGGTTGGCGATAGGCTTGTCACCTATCACATTGTGAGACTTAGAGACTAGGCTTCGGCTAGTCGTGGGTGCTTGGTTGTGTCTCTGCCTACCTCTTTAGGGATATGGATGTGAAGATACTTACTTTGCTCATACAAAAAGAAACTAAAATCAGTAAATTTTTCTGTAAGGTCTTTTAAGAATATCAATTATTTTCGTTATATCAGAGCTAAACTTCCTTGTACCCATGATGTGCTCATAAGCCGTGGAATCTGACTTGACACTAGAGTTCTTTGATTTGTCGTAACATCCACTTCTTCAGTCAAAATGCCAGAGATATTATACCTGTAGTAAACTTATCAAATACTAATGTATTTACAGTTTTAACTGTATAACTCTTATACCTTATTTAAATACTCACTCTCTTATTCTCATCAAACTTACTTCCTGAAGATTCTTTGACTTCTCATTGTTCGAGGGGCTAGCGTACTCTTAAGCGAGTACGCTTCACTGTTTCGATTCTTGACGGGAGAAGTCTGAGTTTTTGCTAAATTTACTCTGGGATCTATTTCAGTATTTCTAAATATTAGAAACGTTGACTAACATCCATGACACAAGCACGTTATTTTCTTAATATCGGGTTGGGTTCAATTTGTATAACTTGTCCGGGAATATTTTGTTTTATTATATTATTTTTAAAATCCTCAAATATGATTGTAGCGACTGTAACAGTGAGAATATCGTCAAATAAATAAATAGGCTTTATACAATCCTCTTAGTAACAAAAAACAAAGCGCCTAAAATGAATAAATTTTAAAAAGAAACATTAAGGTGAACGCACACTCATTTAACTCGAAAGCTTAGACTGAACCGAACAAGACTAATTTTAAATATTGCATGGTTAAATAAATGTAAAATTTGTAGGTGCACCAATTGAACGTATGGAAAAGCGAAAATAGTACAAGTTATTAGTATAGGTTAGGCGGGTACGAGAATTGTACCGCCTGTTGTAATATTACAAAAATAAATGTTGAGTTATGAATAAAAAAAGATAATTTTGGTTTTGTTCTAAAATATTAAAATGATGTTAATTTTGAAAATATAAAAAGATGCTTCAATTCATTACTTTTTTCGATTTTGTTAAACGTCCGTTTTAAACTGTTCCTAAAATGTTTACTCTCTTTTTACTCTCTAATCTTACACTTGTGTTCTTACTAGCTGCCACGGCGAACTTTGTTCCACCCGTTTCGTTTGTATGGTAAATGTTTCCTTTTTTCTTGTCTTTTAAACTTTCCGTAGATTGCCACGAATAATTTAAAACCAAAATTAACCAAATCAATGTAGTTGTTCTCGAGTTTTAGCGAGACTAACGAACATCATTTGATTTTATACATAAGAATTGTTCTGATGAACGCTCGTTCCGCCCAAGCAAGTGTGCGTATAGCTTTATGGTCACGTTTTGATTTCCTTAACATCCAGTCGATTTCTAGTTTCCTGGTTGGCACGTTGTACAGTCACGTTATTTCAAGTCAACTGCTTGATGTTTCCCTTATAAAAAATGTACCAACCCTTTGTTACTTAATTAGCCTGGTAAAATAAGTTTATAATTTTACACAAATGAAGAGTATTTTCGTTTGTTCTGAGGATTGAGAAATTCGTTGCACGAGGCTTTCATTTTAAATACCAGTTTAATAATATACTTGGGGTTGTATATAAGACATAGGCACTTATATGCCATATATCCATTATGTAATTATTTTTATCTCGGTCCAGAATATTCTGAAAATATTTTTTTTAAAATCCTTCAATTCAGTTTCAGTTTATCTTAGTTTTTAGCATTAATTAGGTTTATGCCATTTTTATTTGTTATTATTTCCCTTTAATTATATTTAGTTTTTTTTACCTGTCAAGTTGATCCCTTCTGTGGTCTAGCGGTCCAAATGTTGGACTTGACTTCATAAGGCCACCGGTTCAAATCCCGGGTCGGGCAACAAAAAAAAATTTGGGTTTTCCAATTTTCTAATAAAAAAATGTTAATAGGGATTCGATGAGTGCCTGGTTGACGATGGGCTAGCCACCTATCATATTGTGGAACTTAATGTCTACGGTTAGTCGTGGTTTGTGCCTCTGCCTACCCCTTCAGGGATATGAACGTGAAGATACTTACTTACTTTTAACTAGAATCGGTCTGCTAGTTCTAAGCAAGTTGTGCCGGTACATAGATAGGAAGTTAGTGCAAAGGTAGTTCTACTTACAATAAATTTATTATTTCTGATAAGCTTCCAAACAAAAAGATACGAAGAGAGGTTTTCAACTTTAAATCATCGTAAAAATGTATGTCTCTATCTTTGCCATATATTTAGTAAGCTCATATTTATATCATAAATAAAAACATAATTAATAATCATTTATTTTTTTAAAACCCTCGACAAATCTCATATAATATTTAGCCAATCCTAACAATCACAGTAATCCATTTATAAAAATTACTAGTGATAAAGATAACAAAAACTATAATATGCCCCTCATTTGGTTATAGCCTGTACCCTAAAACCTTACTTAAAAATCGACCAATGAAATTTATTTTTAAATTTTGCTCACAATTATGTAATAACATCAGAATAAAAGTACATATAACCTTTTCTAAATAATCAACGAGTTAAGAGAATCGTCTCAATCACCATTTATCGGGTAAGGTATGTTTGTTTGTTTGTTTTAGATAACGCATGTATGTCACTACTATCGATGCGTGCCCTAAATACTGAGGAAAACACTTTACTTTATGGTTAAAATAACTTTGTGTTTATTTAGAAAAATAAGAAACAAAGTACACTTTATTTTAGGTCTAGTGGAGGTTTTGCTCCCATTTAAATGCCACTTACAAGAATTTGACGCAAGTTTTTAAACATTGGTTTAAATTAAGTATCTTCCCGTCCGTATCCCCGAAGAGGTAGGCAGATTGCAGTTGGTCGAGTGGCTAGCGTACACGCCTAACTACGCCGACCAACCGTGAGGCTCGGGTTCGAGTCCCGACGGGGGCAGGTATTTGTGCGATGAACATTTAGATGTCTACATTTCCGGGCCTGGGTGTTTAGTAAATTTATTCTTGTATCTATTTAAATATTTCTATGTATCAGAATCGTTGACCAACACCCATAACACAAGCATATAATTTGCTTACTTTCGAGTTAGATTCAATTTGTGTAACTTGTCTATATTATTAGACAATTATTAGAGATATTTATTTATTATTTATGAAAGTATTTTAAATGTTTGAATTCTTTACCAGGTGATATTTCTCTTTCTTTAAAATTCAACTCATCGATCCTTATGACTGCAATAAATCTAATATATAAAATTCTCGTGTTACGGTGTGCGTGATTGAAGTCCTCCGAAACGGCTTGACTGATTCTTATGAAATTTTGTAAGCATATTGAATAGGTCTGAGAATCGGCCAACATCTATTTTTCATACCCCTAAGTGATTAGGGTGACTCACCCCAAATTTTTTCTACTAAAATCACATTAAAAATATATCAGAACAACGTCAGCGCGGGTCAGCTAGTATTCCTAAAAAAATGTATGATCACAAACTCGAGATTAAGAGAGACCGATCGTAATCTACCTACAAATCGTAATACTCCACCAGATTCCCACGTTGGAAATCGATGACTAAGTTATTTTATCAAAGAATGTTCATATCTCAAGCACTCAAGTCTAGGTAATGACTCATGCTTAAGACATTAAAACTTAAGCGCCCTCGATGGTCGAGTAGTTAACGATTAGACAATTGAAATTATATATTTCAATTTTCCCTAGACCAGCTCAACAGCATTATAAATTCCTGGTACCATAACGTTAGTGTTCGTCATTGTCTTGTTCCATACTGGTAAATAGGGTAGGTAGTCAGTAGGTTATACATGGGCGTAAGATAGCGATTTACCACTAACATCAATGGTGATGTTCTGCCTACTTGTTTAGTGCGTGTTTTTGTTTCTGTGTGTGTATGCAAAATTGTTTCTACTTATAGTGGAATGTTTCTGATAAGGTCTTTAAAATTCTATTATGACGTCATTTAGGGTCACTTGCACATTCCTGGGTTAAGCATTTACCTCAGAGTTAGTTTCTAACATAATGCTAAACCAATATGTATTTGACAGTTTAAACCATGAATAAATTTAACCCAGAAACATGCAAGTGGCCCTTAGTGCACTACAATTTAATACACATAAATACATACTTAATCTTCTGAAATCCTAATATTTCCTTTCGCCTATGCATTAACATAATTTGGAGTTGAAATCGATTTGTGTGATTTTTCTATATTAAATATCCGTTAGTTATAGTCGGTTATTTAGCGAGTAATCTAATATACTAACAATTCGTCATAACAAGCACGAATTCATATATTGTATTACATAAAATGTTAAATATTTCATAACACTGACATGTTGTTTTGGCCTACAATCACAGATACAACCAATTACGTATTGAACCAGCGGATAAAAAGTTCCGTGGAAAAAAATGACAAGTATTTTTTAATCGACGCGTAAAGCTTTTTCTGTATCTAACAGATCCTTGTAACTAATCGTAATTAGTTTCGCTGTATTAGTTCAGAGGATATGTTAATAGTCCAGTAAAACTTTTTTGTAATGATTTGATCAAAATCGTAATATTCCTTTTCAGGTAAAAGAAATATTAGTTCTTCAATAAAAGCAGGCTTATTGTACTTTTGATTTATTGTATTAGGTAATTTTTTGTGCCTTCAAATGTGATGAAAAAATTATAATTATGTTCCTTACATACCTAGGCGCAGTTATGTATGTTTACTAAGCAAGTGGTAGAGTTTTTGCATGTATCTTAATTTTTTCATAATTTTATTTATTTTTCATTTTAAATATCACAATGCTTATAATTGTATAATAAAGTTGTTTCAATATGGTGATAAAATTAAAAAAAATTGTTTTCACAATAACCCTGCCTATCAAACTTTTTCTCAAAATTTTAGTAGATTTACGTAACGTCTCTGCCCACAAGTCAGGATGTCTACTCAGCGCAGCGGACAAGCGTTGAATGACAATATTCTACCGCGCTTACGCTTGTACTTTCACTTTACGCGTGTGTGCGTGTGTAGGTGTGGTTGTTTTCATTAATTTAACCCACATTTCGGAGTTACGTCACATACACGCTGATCTCGCGGCTCGCCATAGAATGCCATTATAGCTTATGTAAGTCGTATATAGAGCAGTGCATAACCTAAAACTTTTTTTTTTGTTAAAACGAAAACAAGTTATGAACTTGTTTTAACAATGTTTATTATATTAATATGCTTAGTAAGTAGCTTTACCGAGCTTAAAATTTTGTATCATTTATCTCTTTCGGCGTCACTAGTGTTTTGTTACTTAAGCTTAAGTTTGAACTTGTACAGCTTTTCTTCCAGTTGTGGAAATTAGCTTAAATTTTCTTCAGTAGTATTTAACGTGCAGAATTTTATTGCGATTTTATGTTATGCAGGTACATAATGGACTACTGTCTTTAACTTACTACTGTCTTTGATGTCTTTAAACCCATATTTTTTTTTAAATTACTTTCCCAAACAATTTGATGTCCCCGAATAGTTGCTAAGTTTTAGTTTGCCGTAATTTTATTTTATAACTTTCTACTAAACTTATTTTATCGAATTTTTAAAATTTTATGAATATTTTTTTGGCTAATATAACTTCCTAACAAAGCAGTACCTTATTAAGCATCACCTAGTAATTTGTCTCTAATGGAAGAGTATATTGGCATATTTTTGAACATCGACATTGGCGTCTCTGTGTGTATGTGTATATATGTGACTGTCTTTAGCATCATAGCTTTTTAATGGGTGGACTTAGCTAGGCATTGCTTAAAGGTGTTAATGTGGGTTTTTGAAAATTGTAATCACCCATATCATGACGCCAAGTCTCTTACCGATAGGTACAGAATATCGAGTGCTAAATGTCACAACTCGCAGAGCTACCTAGCTTCCTCCACATTCATTTCTGTTTTACAAATACGCCGGTTTCGGAGACTCTTGACACAACAGGTACTAGGTGGTAGAGTTTCACAGTGACTCGTTCGGATTGGTACCACCGCCTTACCTATTTCTGCCGCTATAACGTCATGACGTGTTCCGGTCCGGAGGGTAAGATAGCGGGTAAACTTACTTTTCCTCGAGGCCTAACATCCCGGCCTAAGTTTGGCAACGCACCATCACCAACTTTGGTGTCTCTAGGCGACGTGAATTTCTTGCCTTCAGGAAATCCATTTGCTTGTTTGCCTTTCAATATCATAAAAAAACAGATAAAACTGATTAAATCACAGACATCACCTGTATTTATTACTCAGCCTGTGTCTATCGGGAATCTAATCCACGGTATATTCTGACTGACCCATGACGACATTTTTTATAAAAATCTCCTTTGCCACTTAAAAAAATCAATATCATAGTAATATAGGAAGTACAATGCAGCATAAAGTATTCAACTATCTCTAATCTCTATGTAGTGCAGCGCGAGAGTGCATTGGCCAGCCATGTTTCGGGTGTCGGGTCGTTGAACTTCATATACTGTGATTTTTTTATGACAAAACGCCGGGACTCGTTCACGAACTAAATATCATCTTTGCTATTGAGATAATTAGGGTTATGGCGACGCTATATCAAAAACATTTCTCTTTTGATAACGCTATTTTAATATACTTTGTATACTTGAATTTAGTGTTTGCTATTAATTTATGATACCTAATCTAGTACTATCGCTTTGCTCTTATATACATACCTCGAGGAAGAAACGATAGATGGAGGATTCAAAAAGCAGATAGATACTCGTATGCAAAGAGAATGTACGTGGACGTAGGTACCCAGGAAGGCCTAGTTTGAGATTCCCCCATGTTGGTCCCGACTCCTTTGCAGAATAGACCATCTGCCTTCCGGCCAGGTAGATCGTAAAAGGCGAGCATAGGCTTACCGTCACTAGCACCGTGACATCTGACTAGGTGGTAGAGTTTCGCAACGACCCACACGGATTGGTACCACCGACATACCTATTTCTGCCGCTATAACGTCATGACGTGTTCCGGTCCGGGGGTAAGATAGCGGGTAAACTTACTTTTCCTCTAACATCTAACAAACAACTAACATCTCGGCCTCAGGTTGACCATTACCACCTTTGGTGTCTCTAGGCGGCGGGAATTTCTTACCATCAGGAAATTACCAAATATACCAAATTTAAATTAAATTACCAAAAATTATATACCAAATTTCGTCAAATCGGTTGAGCAGTTTTTGCGTGAAGGAGTAACAAACAAACAGATAGACAAACTTTCGCATTTATAATATTAATAGGATTTTCATGCTGTGTTGCGTTCTTTAACTCCATATATGCTTAAACATAGGCGGAATCACCCGCTGCCTATACCCTCTAATCTAGAAAGACATAATGATAAAGTTGAAATATCTATAGCATAGTAATGTCAGCACATGTCATGTCAGCAGCTTTTTTATTTTTTTTTTATGATAATCCAACAATTTCGGTTTCTGTAATATGCTGAATATTACATTAACAGAAGAACCTGTGATTCGTATAGTCATGAAAATAATAAAGTAAATGAGAAATTAGATTACGAAACGTTTTATTTCTGTAAACTAATAAAAATGTGGCTGACTGAGCTCCAGATTGGCAACTCATTTTAGTCAGTTTAACTGATTTTAGAGTTACTGTAGCTTTGGTTAAATTATAAATAATTGGTTGACGTGCCTACTTTTAGTCTAGCAGTTTTTTTTATCCTAACCATATATTTTCTTTCGTATTTAATTAGTCAATACAGCTGATTTTTAATCCCCGACGAATAGATAGGGATGTGGATTTCGATGCGGATTTTTTGTGTGTAAGTTTACGTATACATAAGGTATACGTTGTTTTTTTAATTTTAGTAAAACTTGCCCGAGATTTAATCTGTAGACTTACTTTTTTTTACTTTAAGTTCTTTATATGATAGTTGTATAAATAGTACGTAATGTTAGGTTGTAGTCTCATACTAACACTCGCTAAATCTGGATTGCCTACGGTGCTAGCTTACATACACTTATGACCTTTAATTATTGTGATGTAACCCGACTTCTGCTGAGGTCAGTGCAAGTGATGATTGTATATGTTAGAAGTTTTGTAATGTGTTCACCGAAATGAGTTTCATAATATCGGAGATTTGGTGAGTCATACACACGCACTATACAGGAAAAAGTCGTACATGAGTCAAACTTAAAGTAAGTTATGGTCATACTGTCAGAAAATTAAAAAATGCGCTTATTGGCATGCTATGAACTCACCAAATAGTGATTAACATGATTGTGTTTAACCGTAGAACAAGTTTTTCATTTTGTACAGGTCATAATTTTACACGCTTGAGTCCTTGCAAAAACTGCAAAAGTCCTTTCTTGGGCTCCCTTACTATGTTGAGTACGGACATTTCAAAAGTGATAGAGAATGTGTCTTACATAAATATAATTCTTCGTCAATTTTGTAAGCTATATTTTAGTTTCAAAGGCATAATAAATAGTTTAATGACTTGCAAAAATCTCAGAAAACACTCAAATAACATTTTTATGTTTTATTGTATTATTATGTTCTCTTCCTCTTATTCAGATAAAATTCCAAAACAAAATGTAGATTTAGAAGTGTTCCAGTAACCTATTCCATATTTTTGGAGTAGTGGAGTATAGTATATATTTTGAGTTGGAAGACATAATTAATCTCGAAAAAAAAATAAAATACGATGTAAGAAAACATGGAGTCAGTATTTTTTAATAAAAAAAAATAGTTTCACTGCGGATATCGAAATTTAATAGTTCCATTCGCTCCAAGCAATCTGGAAGTTAAGACAGAATGAGACTCTCAAAAATTCATGAACTTTGAAAACATTTCACTCATAGGACAGTCAGACAGTCATGTAAAAACAATACTATCAATATATTGCTTAATTCTGATTAGATGCTTTGTCATTCATTGCCCCTTGAGGCTGGGGAAACCCAAATTTCAACACTGACATTACGCCACTGACCATCTGATTACTGACACTAATTCCTCGACTCACACGTTCTACTTTCTACTAACATTCAACTTCAAACACCGAAAAATATAATAAATATGACGTAACTTGTAGGACATTAGGTCTGTGGCACTCTTATGCAACTGATTGCATAAGTTTGTGAAAGTGGGCCATCATGCTTCCGTCTTATGTAACACTTCTTAAGCATATTGACATAGTTTGGCGATTTTGTTGGCCGGAAAAAAACCTCATTTCTGTTCCGCGGTCAATTATGGTATAAAGGTTTTGAGCGCAAGCAGCTTTTTATTTGGAGGGCCAGCAGACCGATTTCCTGATGTTGAGAAAGGTGATAGGATCGGCATAAACTACGCCAGAGAAATTAACATATTAATGTCTTATATGTTTTTTATGGCAAGAGGAATACCTTATTTGGTTTATGATTTGGTCTATGTTATAAAGGTTCGAGTACTAGTGATTCTCTTTACTATTTTACATTTTATGGGCTGTTCTTTGAGTTGGTATCCATGATTTCATTACATCTTAAGAATCTGATGAAGAAAATGACAAGTTTTCTTAACCATTACCTCTATATAATGGACGATCCCTACTCCGTTTTCCTTTAGTTTTGTTGAGTTTCCTGATATAAAGTGGAGAAAGAGTCGAAGATGAAATAATTTTAATCTAAAATAATACTTATTCTCTCTTTCCTTGAAATTACTCATTACATTCATTTTACTCATTCATTCATCAAAAAACAGCTCTCTTTGTAGATAGTTCTGGTCTTTATACATCTGAATGATAAAATAGGAATTAAATCTCTAAGTTCGTGTCTAGTGGATATCTACCGTATAGGGATTATATTCTGCTATACGTTTCAATTTTCTGCTTATAAAATGTGCTGGTGTAATCAGGCTATAGAGTTTCTGGGCACGTCATTAGCTCTTCGTCGATGCTCAAGACTGAGCAATCTGCTCTTTCTAACATTTACTCTACCGTAAATTATTTATTATCACGCTAGCACATAAATAATGATTGTGCATAATCTAGAAGTTTTATCGCTGTCTTCATTTTTTATGTTGTAATGTAGATTATGTCTTGGCAAAATTGGCCACTAAATAACAGACTATAAGTAAAAATAAAATTTTAATGTGTATTTTTTGATGTTTTATAATATTTGCAGAAACATGATGAGGCTTGCATTAGACTCAAGGAATGATTAGGTAATTTTGAATTGTAACTTTTCTAAGATTTGTAACGACTTTTTCAAGTAAACCTTTTTAAATTTTCTGTATTTTTTAATCCGTCTCTGTATAAGTGCGATTACTATAACAAAACATTAAAATCGGTCAAACTTTTTTGAGTTTAGGAGAGATTACAAATAAGTGATTTTTATAGCGTTGTTTATAAACAAAATTGTAAGGAACCTAGAGTTTGAATCCAGATGCTTTTGGACTTTAAACACTTGCATGCATCAATGCTTGCTTGCACACATGCAAGTCTATATTCTGCATGCATAATTCATAATTAATTGTGTTGAAGAGTTCAGGTCAAGACATCCCGTGGATCACTACGACCTGGGGGGTGATTCTTTATCTCAGTTGCCAATTCAAAGTGGATGAGTGTGCACCAAATAGCTGTCAAATGACGTGTTTTATATTTGCTATCTCCAGTGACCAACAGAAGTAGAATAGAGATAGCAAACACAAATGACGTCATTTGATGTACACTTTTGCAGTTTGAGTTAGCAACTGAGATACAAAATCACTGGTTAATTCTAATATGACCGCCCACTTATTGGTCAACTTTACATAATTTTATCTTCTTTGGGAACCGTATAATGTTTGGGAAGCTTCTAGCACTTATAAACTTAGTATTCTGAACTTATTAAATAACATGTAAGCTTGATTATTCTTTTTTATTTTCATAATTCGTCATTATTACTTACTAGGTAATAAGTAATTGAAACCATTTGTTTCTGGATATAAATTTATTTTTAGAATAACCACTAAAACAAGATAAATTACGCTTAATTTGTAGAATATTAAATGAATCTTTGGTTTTAAATGTTATGCCAAGTTCAAGTTCAGCATATATATTAATTGTCGGTTCTAAATGTGTGTCTTAAAATTAAGGTAATTCTATGTATGCTATAATAAGTCGTTTGAGTTATATCAAAACGATCCTTTCAAAATAAAATAAAAGTTTACCATTTCAGTTAGTTTATCACTTTTGTAAGTTCGTAATCTACCGTTACATTTATTGTATAGACAGGGTCGGACTAGAACGAAAGGAACCAGGGAGAGGTTAGTGTTAAAAAGTAAAACATCGGTAAATAATTATGATGATGTCTTATTAATAAAGAGGCTAAAGTATTACAAAATTTAAACTGATTATACTCTTTATAACATTGTGATATAGACTATATTAAATCCGGATCTTGATGTTTATTAAATTTATTTTGGTATCTATTTAAGTAGTTTTACGTATTGTTATCGTTGTATAGCACCTGTAACACAAGCTTATAATTTGCTTACTTTGGAGTTAGATTCAATTTACGTATTTATTTGTTATTTATATTATCAATTTAACTTTACTCTTACTTTATTGTTTGTTTATTAATATGACCGTATTTGTATGAAATAATTACACCAGATCTAATTTGCATTTAGATCAATACAAGTAGGACCTAGCCTGTGTGGGCATCCTGTCCAAATGCCGCCTTGCTTGCAGCAAGTGCCAGGCCCTGGAGACTCTCGCAGGTTGGAACCCTCCTCGCAAACACCACCCGGACTATATGACCAGTCCAACGCTGTATAAAGGTGATGTGTATCTCTTACTAACGGGAAGTCTGTCTGCTTGTTTGCCATCCAATCCCGTAAAAAACAAGGAATATATAAAAAAAAATAAAGAACCCCCAAGAAGAAGCTAAAAATCTCCATAGCTAAGTCTATTTCGATCTCGTTAGCTTTCGAACAAAAAAACCGCATCGATATCCGTTCATTAGTTTAGGAACTATGATGCCACAGACAAACACACACAGATACGTCAAAGTTATGACACCCCTTTTTCACGTCAAATTAGGAATTAGGTTCAAATAATAATATCAAAAAAATTGCGTCAATAGTCAAATTCCTTTTTATTCAAAACTAGTTGTTGGCCGCGGATTCGCGCAAGTAATATTAATAAAATAATATACCTGTCCCGCGGGAACTCGTTTGAATATCGGAATAGAAATAAGCCTATGTCCAGCCCCTTATCTCTATCTCGCCCTAGGGCCTAGACTATCTCAACAACTACTATAAACTTCTTTACCACGTTCCGTTGCGACGTGGTTAAAAGACAAATACATTTTCGCATTGTTATTATTTACATAATCTATTGTTTATATATCTAAAAATAATCTCAATCACCTCAGCTTTCGAACGAAAAAATCCACATGGAAATCGGTCGATCCATTCAAGGGCCACTTACAGGTAATGCCATATACCAGACACACAGATAGGCAATCATATAAAATCTCTTTTTCCGTTGGGTATCAAAAATGGATGTAGTATATTACGAATTTGACAGATATAGTGATATTTTTTCCTCCTTTTTCAAATCCGAAAGTATATAAATTTATTCTGCAACTTGAAAGATATTAATGTATGTTTTCCTTTGTTTCAGATACATGGAATATCAAAATATGGACTTCGTGTGATAATATAAGACTTTTAATAGTGACGCCTTATATTATAGGTAGCAAATTGTTTTGTGATTATACATTTTAAGTAAGATTTCATATAAGGTTTATTCAAACTATAGTTAGAAATCTAAAAGGAAAGGTTTTTCGATATTAAATCTAAAAAGTTTACAAAATAAGACTTGCTTAGGCGCATTAGGAGCGTATTTTTTTTAAATAAAGCACGCAATAGGTATTGATATTATGTATAGTTCATATATTTGTTCAAAGCACTGATCTTATGGTTTTTTGTGGATCGATTTTATTAATAATATTTTTATGTCCCATTTGTCAAATATTTAAATCGATCGTGGAAACCGATTATCTAAAACTAGTCGATTTAGCAAAATTTGTTCTGCCTGATATTTTAACCTAGCTACCTCGGAAGCTCTTTCAAATATAAAAAAAATAATATCAGTTCAAAAATTGCGGAGTTCAATATGGGAGTCGAATATGTATAATCGCTTTCTTTTTTCGAAGTTACTTAGCAAAATATTTAAACCCATATCCCCGAAGAAGTAGGCAGAGGCACAACCAGGGCACCCACGACTAGGCTAAGATACTAAATCCCACAATGTGAGCAACAAATGCAAGCCAACCTGGCACGTATTTAAATTGTATGTTAAATTGAATATTTTTAAATTTCTCGAATAATTCATAGGATCAAGAATACAATCCTTAACGAAGTAGGCAGAGATTTTTTATTAAGAAAACTGAAATGTATACAGTAGATCGTACATCGTACTATTATATAAGTACATCGTACTATATACATACTCGAGAAAAATACATATATCAAGATTTATTTGCGCAATACCTGCTTTGAAATTTTTACAATTATGTTATTTTACCTAACGCTGCGCTAAATATAAATGAATACAATTTAAATTAGCTGCAAAATACTTATTGAAATTTGTTACGATTCCAGGTCGGTTTTTTGTCCGTTTCGTTTATTCTATGATATAATTTCAATATAAGGCAATATGCACAAAGATGGGAAAAGATTTAGTACACAAAATCAAACATCGAATTATAATATACAGCACATAAAAATAAATAATCAAAATATTTGAAGTATATTTATACGACTTTTCAAGGTCACCTACGTAAGACCTAAGTTGGCATTGACTGACTTAATTATTACAGCATGTGGAACATAAAATAAGTTGCATAACTTAATAGTAACGGCAGCACCTGTATGTGGACCGAATTTGGTATTACATAAAACACGTTGGAGAGATTTTAAATTATAAGTAATTCATTTTAAATGTTTGATTAATTTTATTAAAATTACTTCATATTAGTTTATGTACGCAGCTGCTTAGTCGTAAGGGCGCATTGGTTTTAAAATTTATTTTTTTAAGTTGCGTATACTCGCTAACCCATCGTCTGATAAGGCATTTGGTAGTAATATACAAAAATACAAACAAATGTCTTACCCTACTTTGATTTTTTAAATATACCAGGTTTTTAAATCCAGGTGTATAAACCAGCTAAGTTTTAAATAATCATGTTCATATATTTTTAATATACACTTCGTAAAAATAACAGTAACACTAAGATATCTAACATGCGTCAAAATATAAACATATTCGTATTAAAAAAAACTTGATGTGACCTATTTAAAACGAAAGTAGTTTTGTAAACTTTATTTTTGAAGACATATATTTATATGGTGTGATAGAAAACTGTGTTCTAACTGTCTTTTGGATTTACCTGTATTTTATTCTGAATGAAATCATATGGTTCCGGCTACAAATTGTGATCTCAAAGTAAGTGGCCAAATTATACAATGTGTAAATTTTATGCTGCTAAAACTATTACTTACCATATACAATATACATACAAATCTGTGTTTAATTCATGAGGCTAACCAATATTACGATTATGAGTCAATAAGTCACATTTTAAAAAGTCTAGAACCTAGACTATGCTTAAATTATTTTGTAATAAAAAATAGGTTTTTTATGATTTATTTCTGTAAGTTCAGTGAATCGTTAATTTTTACATATTTGTTATTGTTTTTATTCAACTGACAAAATTTTTAAAGTGTGATAATAATTTTCGCGGAGTCTAAAATCCGAATTTGACATTTTAATGCAAAATATTTCTTAAAAGAATACTTGCAAAAAAAATTATACAAGGTCCAAACGTACTTTAAGGTATAATAAAATACGTTTGGACCTTGTATATTTTAAAGATATGTATGAAGAGAAATAATTTTGAATTTGAAATATTTTTTCGCATGGTCATCATTCTTATTCCTTAAACTAATACAGGCATAATAAAAATTGTTCAACCAGTCCTAAAAAATAAATATTTTTTTAGGACTGGTTGAACATATAGAAAAAAAAAATTATAAGCCACTATTGCATAACCGCTGTATTTTTAAAATTAAATTGTTGTTAACTTTCATATTTTCCAAGTTTTTCAAAGGTAAGAAAAGAATATTTTTGGGGTTAGAGTTGTAATTAAATATTATGTAAATGAATAGATAATATTTGTACAAAATCTATTTTACTCTCTAGAGTAATATTTTCTTAATTTTGTACATACTTACATGATAGTTATAATTTAAAAACTGAGATATTAAGATAATATCTTTATGAATATTACATATAATACGACCCCGAAAAATGTTATTTTATTGTGTTTTATTGGTTTAATTTGTCCTAAAATTTTAAATTATAAAGTTGTTCATTTATGATGCTTCAGATGACCAAATTTTTCTCTAATATACAAAATCTTTTAAAATATCTGTTATATCTTATTCAGTATACTATTTCAATACATTAAACAATATCTTCATAATGTAAATAAAATTATACTTTTAAAAATAAATAGAAAAAAGCTAATTATTTAAATTAAACATGGATTAGTTTATTTCTTTTATAAATTGTGTTATACCCAGGCTGAATTATTAATTTTAAATAATTATACCCCCATATACAAAAATGTTATATATACGATATGAATATTGTATAGATGTTTGTGAATTCAGATTTTTATTTGTTGATTATAGGTTGTTATTATTTACCTATTGTTTATTTTGGAAATTGAAGTAGACTGAAATAAAGCCTCTAAAATGCGATTTTAGTATATTTGTATTTGGTTAACCACTTGAATTGTTAGTATGACTAAAGTTTTTGACAGATGATAAAATGAGAGATGATAAAAAAATAAAATGAACCCAACAAACAAATTACAATTGATAAATATTTTTTTATTAATAACTTTACAGACCTGCATTCAATTTTTTTGTCATCTCAAAATTTAATTACAGTTCAACTGATTAGCGTTTTTTTTACGGCGGAAATATCTAAAAGTCGTATTCATTTAAATAGACTTAGAGTGCAAACAATCACTGCCATTAAAAAGTCTCGAAAGTATTTTTAATTCTTATTTAATTAAGCTTTTATTTCATCATATTCCATTTTAAATACCCATCCACTATTTAATCATTATAGACGTCGCTAGAATTTTTAAATTCACTTAACAAAAATGCTACAACGTCAAACACTTCAATATACTTATTTAATATTTTTTGTAATATATAGATAGTATAGTTTAATTATTTTGTAAATTGGTTGTAAATAATTCTGGATTAGAGTTTGATTTTTTTTACTTCGTATATTGAAATTGGAGGTTGAACAGAATGAAATTTATAACAACTTGTAAAAAAAAAGCAAAAACTATCAATTTGCAATGTAAATTTGTATTATTTCTAACGTAAATTTTCAGGAGTTAATAAATTTCATTTTGAAATACTTATATATGTATACAAAAAGATAAAATTAAGTCTCTTTGTGATATACGACAATAAATTCTACTTTATAAACTGTTCTATTAAAAATAATTCAGACTTCTTTAAATAACCATAATTAGGGCTTATGAAATACTTAAATTGAGCTTTGTAAGTCATCGTGTTTTTAAGATCATTGAGTGTCTTTTACTTACGATTTGCTTTTTGGGCTATTTGTAATAAATTTATTGTAAATAAATGGGATGTTTTAGACCTAATTTAGTTACAACTATGGGATATTATTATACATATTTTGTTGAAATCTAAAATGTTTATTCCTAAAGTACCTTTAATTTTTTTGTTAGATGTTCATAATGTTTTTAGATTTAAGTCATGAATGATAAAAACACGGTCTAATGGGCACTGTCGGATGGAAAGTACAACTAACAAGATGGCTATTTATATTTTATAATGTTATTTTTTGTAATACAAAGCACGGGTCTAAGGCTGCTAGACTGGATATTTTTATAATTATAACTAATAACATATACAAGAGTGTCAACCCTGATGACGGAATATTGTTTATGATTCTTTCGAACATTTTAGGGTTGGTACTCACAAACGGGTCTCGAAACATATAGTTACCAAACGGATCCTACAACATATACACGTAAGATACATTTTATGACATCTACACACTGCTATGATTCTAAACGAAAATCTTGCACAATATATCATATTTTCGTAAATTAAAAAGTATTGTAAGCTTTTTGTATTAGATTTAATGATACAAAAACATAAAATTAAGATAAGATTTTTTCTCTCTTCTAACACATAAGATATTTTTATAATAGTTTTATAGCTTAGGCACTTTCTAATGCTATATTATACGTACTTGAAAAATGGAATGGAAACATGAAGTGTAATATGTATATTTTTATTCTTTTTTTCATTCATCCAGAATCAAGTGTATAGATGTTGTATAAATCAGCATAGTTATAAAACCACTTCTATACTCCGTCCCATAAATTTAAGAATACAAATGATATATTTTTCACTACTTAAATATACATATAAGTTTTGATCGTGTTTTTATATTAATTGTATATTTGGAGTAAAATAAGAACTGAGATATCGCGGTGTGAAATGGCCAATCGAAACCAAGTTTCATAATTTCTATTTATTGTTATTTTATTCTTGTCTCCGAACGGTGCTAATCTTTTTTTATGGTCATACATGTCAATTTATTACAAAAACTAAACATTGTATAACTCTGAAGCTATATATGACCTGTTTGTTCCTTTTCTAAGTTTTTTATGATTTATTGTTTAAATAAATTGACATGCTTAAGGCCTCTTTAAAGCTCTTTTGTAACTGGTACGTCACAAAAACAAAAAATGTAATAAAAAAAACTATATAATTTGTATTATTATAAAAAAACTATCTTTTAGCTACGTTATGTAAGGTAAAATAAATAACAAAAAAATTAAAAAATATACATTGAATGTAATTATTTTGTGGAGTCAATTTCGATAATAACAGAAACATTTTAACATTTTTTATTTAAAATGTATTTAAATCTCTAAAAGATTTTATTTAAAATTTTACAGTGTGTAATGAAAGTATTTAATATATTTATTATTTAACATTTACGTTTCTTATCTTAAAAAATACACAGTCTTTTTTATTTCTGTTTGGCTTAATGATACAGGTTTTATTTGTTATTTCTAATTTGAAATAGAAAATAGGTACTAAATTAATTTAGTAAAAAGTAAAAAACGAGTTGCCAAGAATTTAAGTGAGAGCTTGATTACTATTCGTATTCATACAGCGAGCATTCATTTGTCAAGTTTTTGGTAATTTGCCTCGCCAATGTTAGAAAATCTATCACTGAGTTATTGACGGTAGGCTGATGACTGACTTATTGGACCGGTTAAGCTCATAATGCACGTTTTCAAATATAGAGTAGTTACCCGTCCTTAGGGATGTCATATCATTTTACTAGTGAAACATGTATAACAAACAAACATGTATAATAAACAAACATATAAAAAAACAAATTTAGTATCTATTTATGTGCTGTGTTGGTCCGGGTCTCCTGTGTAGAATAGATGATTTGTCTTCGTGCCAGACAGCTCGTAAAAGGCTAACAAAGGTCACATGTGTCGTTACCAGCAAGACCACTGGTGGTATTAAGAGCCTTGCTGCATCTTGTATGGTACGGATCGTCTTAACTATTCCTGCCGCCATAATAAAAGTGTCATGTTCAAGTCCTAAAAATTGAGTAGCCGATAGACTTTTTTTTATGATATTGGAAGGCAAACAAGCAGACGGATTTTCTGATGTTAAGAAATACACGGTGCCTAGAGACACCAAAGGTGGTAACGGTGCGTTGCCAAACTGAGGCCGGGATGTTAGGCCTCGAGCAAAAGTAAGTTTCCCGGCTACCTTACCCTCCGAACCGGAACACGTCATGACGTTATGGCGGCAGGAATAGGTACGGCGGTGGTACCAATCTGTGCGAGTCGCTGCTAAACTCTACCACCCAGTCAGATGTCACGGTGGTAATGACGGAGAGCCTATGATCGCCTTTTACAAGCTGCCTGGCAGGAAGGCAGATGGTCTATTCTTCAAAGGCGCCCGGACCAACACGGGGTAGGCGCCTGGACCAACACGGCCTACGATTAGCCTAACTTCCCGGCCACAGGACAGCAACGCACCTACAACGTATATGATGTCTATGTATGTTGCTAGTTCACATAAAATATGTACATTGTACATTAAAATATTAATTTAGTTGTTGTATTACATACCTATAATAAATATGTTATATATCATTTGTTTGAGTTATTACAAATTATATGTTTAAGGTGACGTGCTTGTAATAATAAACATGGCAAACTGTCTGTCGCGGAGAGCTTTTTTTTCTTTTCAGAGCCAAAGACTTTGTTATTGTTCTTTTTGTTTTGTGTATATTTTGCTTTATCCTTTTTCTAAAAAAGGTGGCCTGTTTGACAATGTGTCAAAAACCGCGTTTTATCAATGTTGTAGGTGCAATTAAATATAATAAATACCTATTTAATATAATATTTTCTTTTATTGCTTATCCGTACACATAGAAATAAATTTATGGTACTACATTATACTGAGCTATTTGAAGTATGAATGGATTTCGGTAAAATTTAATTAAGAAAAACTAAAACTATACCACTTTGTTACAATGTGCTGGTAAATTTAGTAATGACTAGCTGTTGCCTCCGGCTTTGCCCGCATCTTTATTGGAACCAGTTGTGTGATCGGGATTAAAAGAAGCCAGTTAATCCAGGTCACAATCTATCTGTGTTCCAAATTTCAGACAAATCCGTTCAGCCATTCGAGTGTGAAAGAGTAACAAACATCTATACATACTTACTCACAAACTTAATAATGTATGATACTAGCCGCCCGCCCCTTCTTCGTACGGGTATGAAATATACATATAAACCTTCTTCTTCAATCACTTTATCTGTTAAAAAAACCGCATCAAAATCCGTTGCGTGGTTTTAAAGATTTAAGCATACAAGCGGACATAGGGACAGTGGAAGCGACTTTGTTTTATACTATCATTATAGTGATTAGCAAAGATTTGTATATCAATAATTACAAATTCTATGAGCTATATGAAAAAAACCACATCATATAATCATTGGACACATGTCAGCTCTGAATGTTTTTTCTAGAATATATCAAACATTCGAGCAGTGAACTACATGTTCTTTCTTTCTTTAAGTTTTGGCCTTCACGTTAGTATTTAGCCATTAATCAAGTAGAAATTTGCATCCAATTTTATATCAATTTCAATTAATTTTAATTAGTCATCAGTCGTAAGTCGTCAATATGTCATGTCAGGCTCTTGAGTAAAGCGGTGGCCTTTTTACACAAGCTCATGTAACGAGATTTGGCGGCAACGAGAAAATATACGATACGCTAATTTCTTTATGATTATTTCATTTGTGCACTTTTACTGAACAAAATTGTACAAAATGCCACCAAAATTGACTTATTTCACTCAATATTAACACGAAATTCAATAATTTTGAAAAAACTTCGACCATCTTTTCTCTCGATGGCGCCAAAACTCAACTACATGTTCAATATTTTACTGTGTTCTGGGCCCTTACCATGAGTTTACGGCTTGTCATGTTTACAAAAGTCACTACCGCCTCTGTAAATTATTTGTGTGAAAACTTTGAACAGCGCCTCTATTGGTAACTAAGAGAAACACATTTTTAGACCGAAAGTGTCATAGATTTCGACACGTTACTTACCGAACGTAATCTATACAAATTCATGGTAAAGGATCTGATAAAAAAGTGCCCTGCCCTCGTTGTACCTCTGACTGAGGTAGTCAACGCCCAGTGGATATGTACCTGTGTTAAGATGCTAACTTAGGTCCGACTATTCATACTCGCAGTAAAACTGTATCTGAAAAATGAATAAAATTCTTTTCAATTTATTGAACGTATCCCATATTCGTATTTCTAAGAGACACCTTCTGCAAATACAACTAGTCCGAAAATCATCAACCCAACCAATCAAACCACGAGACATTTTGCGATACATGATCGTAATCTTCCTGCCTTCTGCCAGGCAGCTCGTAAAAGGTGAGCATAAGCTTACCGTTACTTATTGCTGTCGTATCGCAGCGACTCCTGTGGATTACCACCGCCTTATCTATTCTTGCCGCCATAACGTCATTGCTTGCCGTTGATTTGCATGTAAAGTTGTGAATTCAGAGCTTGTAGAGTTTAGAGCAAAAAGATAGTTTTGTCATGACACATGATGAGTTTATCAATGGCTGAGCCATATGGCTTCGTCTTGTCAACATTTTACATGAAAATGATTTTGCTGGGATTTCATTTATTTTTTTGACACTTGACTTTTTAGACTTCTACATAAAATACTAAAAGATAGAAATCTGTGTAGAAGCTCATTTTAAAAGGCTTTATATATTCCTGTCACCACTACCTAGCTTCCTTATCCATACGCTTATTAGGAACGTAGGTAGGTAGTAAATTAATCCTTCGCTGATTATAAATAACCCTTCAGATTTTTTATGATATTGGATGACAAATGAGCAGATGGATTTCCTGATGGTGAGAAATTCACGCTGGCTAGAGACACCAAAGGTGGTAATGGTGCGTTGCCAACCTAAAGCCTGCATATTAGGCCTCCAGCAAAAATAAGTTTACCGGCTGGAGTTTTTGAACATGTAGGAAAAATGAACGATAGTAATAACGACGATTATTGTAGCCGTCAAAAATACGTAATTTGTGTAAAATACATAGTAATTGTATCTGATATAACTAAACAAATATTTTACCTTTTCCTTCCCTATTTGAGCGATCTATTTTTTTCTTTTTAAAATTACGAGTGCAGGTAAATCGACGGGGATCGTGAAGTTTAAATCTGGAGGATGAATCCTATCCATCAAGATCTGTAAAACGTCTGTTTTAGCATACAATACCGGAGCACCTACCACCAGGTAAGCTTATACTTAAGGAAACTACTACTGGACATATCTGGGGTAAACGATTAGTTTTAGCGTTTTTGTTCCAAGATAGAGTAAGGTCTATAACTATAGACCTTCCAATTAATAGGGTCTCCCCTCTGTGCCTCTGTGGTCTAGTTAGCGAATGTTGAAGTTAACTAGTTCTTGGGTTCGATTTCCGGTTTTGACAGCTCAATTTTCTAATGCAAATAACGTTGCGCAGTTGAAGAAGTACCCGGAAGGCCTACTGGTGGTAATAGCTTTGCCTTAAATACAATATGAGACTAAGTAGTACTTTTGTTTAATCGTGTGTGTCTTGCTTCTAATTCTGTCGAACTCATCGAGTCTATGGCCGTAAATATACTTCCTTTTTAATTAATTTGGTGCTCTGGCGCTCAGAGACGCCAATTAACATATCATATTTTGTATGATATTGGACGGTAAACAAGGATTTTGTAATGGTAAAAATCACTTTTTTAGCAAAGAGCTTTTACTTAGAGATTTCAGGCGTTTATAAAAGCTAACAGAATCGATTATCCAACGAGCAGGTGGACTACCGGGTGTTAAGAACAGGTGCTTGGATATTTGCAACATAAAGATTTAACGATTTTGCGATACTGGGTTTTGAAATATTTTTATCCTATGAAACAGACCCTTAAAATTTAATTACGACGATGTTTATTGGGATAAATTCTAATAATAATTTCTAAGTATCTTTTTTAGTAACCAGATTTCTTCTGTGTAATGTATCTATTTTAGATTTAACTTGCAGCATTTTCAGTCGTATATTGGTGACGAATTTTCAAGAGAAAGTTTAAAGTATGTATACCTACCTGTTTTTGTAAAGACTAACATTGTGTCTGTAAAATCACTCAATCAATTAGCGTCAGGTCACCCACTGAAGACAAATTTGGCTACCGTCTACAATTATAAGCTTTTAACAAAAGATATCATAGGAAACCAAAAGAAGTCAAAGAAGCTGTGATTATATAATTATTGGCTTTTTGATTAACCTAGTAGCTTCTTTAGACATTGCTCTGGTCTTTGCACTTCTGTTTTTTCTCCAATGAGGTACAGGCCTTCAAAATAATTGTTTCCTCTCGCACTCCTCGTCTTCTGCACCCACCTCTTGTTTTTTTAGTATTTGCATCACTGTGTCACTAACACCGTCACCTAACATTGACAGTACCGTCTTATCAATTCCTGCTCATTCTGCCTGCCTGCTGCGTATTCGTAAATATTTCTTACGTGAGAAAATTGTAAATATCTAGGATTAGTAAGGGTTCATAAATATTGGATGTTAATAGGCATCACTTATTATTACCGTCAAAAATTTCTTAGTACTTATGTAGATCTTCAAGCTAATTCTCTTTCATGCTAGGCAGAGAAAATCGTGTGGCAAGTTTCAAAATCTAATTTGCTAAGCCTCTTCTAAGAGTAATTTATACTTTTTATAGAAACATTCTAGGTTTGGAGACTCTTGAGATAAAACCCTAGTGGTTTCGTTTGACTTTAGTCTAGTTGCCCTACATTCTCTTACTAGCCATGAGTGATAATGATGAATCACACATCTGAGAATATTCCATAAATCAGTGAAGTATCCAATGTCAGTGGCGTACACCATTGCGTGACTTCGTCAGGAAAATACTTTGTTTTGCTATTGTTCTTCGACATTAAAATTATTAATTGATCGTCGCAAGGTTCTATTGATTTCCTGAAGATAATTTCCCGTGTTTAGAGTAAATCGATTTACCCGACTTCCGGGGAGAGCTTGGTTTAAGATGTGTGGTCTAGCGGTTAAGTTGTTGGACTTGACTGCATGAGGTCCCGGGTTCGAATCCTGGGTTGGGCAACAAAAAAAATTTGGTTTTTCCAATTTTCTAATAAAAAAAATTGTTGCTCGGGATTGGATATGTGCCCGGTTGGCGATAGGCTTGCCACCTATCACATCGTGGGACTTGGTGTCTTCGGCTAATCGTGGGTGCCCTGGTTGTGCCTCTGCCTACCTCTTCGGGGATATGGGCGTCAAGATACGGGTATAAAGTATATATATACGAGTATAAACTTTCCTCTTTTAAACACTTTGTCTATCAAAAAAACCGCATCAAAATCCGTTGCGTAGTTTAAAGGTTTAAGCATACAAAGAGACATCGGGACAGAGATCGCGACTTTGTTATACACTAAGTAGTAATGTTTTAAAATTTTTCCACTATTAAACCCAGTATGATCGTTTGTTGTTAATAAAAGTCTCCTATGACGTTTCTCGACTCGCATAAAACTGATTCCCCGTAGACATGTACCAGGAGATAGGGTCCTGCAAATATTACTTTGGTCTGTCATAATACTTTTTTCTTTCCTACTGCTATGACCCCAGTGCTTGCCACTATTTTATAATAGATAAGAAGTAAGGTTAGCCGGGTAAATAAAATAAAAATAATATCCCTGGACAAGCTACACAAATTGAATCTAACCCGAAAGTAAGCAAATTATATGCTTGTGTTATGGGTGTTAGTCAACGTTTCTACTACATAGAAATACTTAAATAGATACCAAAATAAATTTAGTAAACACCCAGACCCGGAAACGCGATGTCTACGTTTCCGGGTCTGGGTGTTTACTAAATTTATTTATATAATATAAATGCTCATCACACAAATGCCTGCCCCAGTCGGAAATCGAACCCGAGCCTCGCGATTGGTCGATGTAGTTAGGCGAGTACGCTAGCCATTCGACCAACGATGCGGTCAAAATCCGAGACAATCGTATATTAAACCCCCGGAGTGGCATCCATAATAAGGGTGTTTTGTCAAACCCAAAAAATCCGTCTGCTTTATCTTTTGATACTAAACATCAAACCTTAGCTTTCTGTAAATTTAAAAACCGATATATTTTTTTTTTATTTAAGGATTGGAATTATTAATACGCTAAAAAGGATTAAAAAGCCACCGAGCATGGGGCAATTATTATTATAAAAATATTTTCTGTTTCACTTGTATTCTTGTTATCGGGATTTTTAATGTTAGGGTATCAGTAACATAATTGATTAAAAATGTTCATAGAATCTACAGTATGAAATAGCCAGATACGAGGGACGTGCAGGGCTGCCCCACAAATGCATCCCACTTTAGAAATTAGGCCGATATAAATACACGCTGCACTTGCACTATGTAGGGCTGTCTGCTGCTGTAAACTGTCATAACTTATTTGACCCTTGTACTTATAAATGCGTTTGCGTTTCTAGTACTAGAAAACCTAAATAACAAAACAGTAGTAAATAGGGTCTGATGTTTTTTTTTTTTCATTTTGGGAGGAGCGTAGACATGTGCATCCTCACCTAAGAGTGAGATTTGGCGCCATTGAGAAATGAATTAAAAAAATAGATAGCCAGTGTGGCTATCTATTTTTTTTAATTGCAGAGACTAGCAAGATATTAAGCAATGTTGTTAGTTTTTTGCAATTCATACACTGTTTGTGATAACGTGCCATTATCGGAAAATGTTAGTAAAATATATCACCGTTTTTAATGTCATATTTTGCTGAAAAATAAGATCGTACGTATTTTAAACAAACAAAAAAATATACGTTATACTAGTTGGCTAATAAATGTCGTTAATTATATTTTCACAAAATCAAAAATATGACACCGATATTTTAAATATATATTTATTTCATTCATTACATCCAGATCATCACTTAAAAACTCAAAATTAAAAATTATTCTACATTAAAAATTATAAAAAACGTACTTCAATAATATCTCGTCTAATTACACCAAAACATAAGTATTTTCCTAGACTACCGCTCGAATTCTATCATAATATCCAGACTTGGTGGCAAAAGTGCACCCTGGAAGTGCACTATGCTATGCTGAAAAAACCGATTAACATACAATAAACATGCACAAAAAAAATATAGGGGTCGAACAACGAATATATAACTTCCTCCTTTTTTGATGTCGATTGAAAATGACGTCTAGTATCACTTATTATAAATTAAGGGTTGCAGTATTAAACTAATTTTGATTTTTATTTTTTGGAAAATCGACTACAAAGAAAGATCAGGTATCATTATTTGTAAACATGACTTTTACATCTGTCAGTTTAGTCTATCTCGGAGATTAAAAACAGACTTTAGCTAATTTTTTCATAAATACTTATTTTACTTGTGCACTTTGACTGAATAAAACTACAAAATTACCTTGAAAAATGACTACTGTTACTCCAAATGTACACGAAGTTCAATAATTATTGAAAAACGACATCCGTTTTTTACCAAAACCAAGTTTTGTGAAGGTATGTTCTTAAAAAATATTAAGCAATGATGACACGTTCGTTTTGAGAATAATATTTTATGATTTTAAATAAAAAAAATCTGAGCCCTTCTTTTGTCTTAGTCAAGCTAAAATTTCAAGGTCTTAAGTTTTAGTTGGATCGAGCATTTTTTTTTTACAATTATTGAATTTTGTTTAGTTAAAGTGCACGAGTGCAGTTTTCATGAATTAATAAATGAGTATTTTGTGTATCTTCTCGACATAACTTACTATAACTAATTTTATTTTTTAAGTTTTTGAAACAATTTCTAATTTTTCTTGTTTTTTTTGTCTGGAATACAAAACGATTACACAATTAATATTTAGAATGTCTTACCGTCTTACCTATTCCTGCAGCCATAATGTCATTGCTTGCTGTTGACGTGTTCCGGTTCAGAGGGTAAGGTTGCCGGTAAACTTACATATAGTAACAGTAGGTTTTTACAAAATTAGCGCTTATTTTCTGATAGTATAAATCAAGAATGTAATTTTAGTTCCTTTTTTATTGGTCTGAGCTTACAGTTAGATTAGATTATTAACAAAGTATTCTAGTAGAAACCAGGAACACCAAACAGGTTTTTTATTTAGGAGTACGTCGGTTTTTTGGAACCTCAGGCTATACTTTAAACCAAAAAACGCTCTAACGTTAAAGTAGCAAAAATAAACAAGGTTCCTATTTAACAATAAATACAATACTGGTGACCCATATTAGAACACTACCACTAAAGTAACCTGTCTGGTTAGTGAAAATATCCAGTACATAATAAATTAATAGATTATTTCAAAGGTTGAAACAGGTTTATTACACCCTGCACAGTATTGTTATCAAAGATTCTATTTTACAAGATTGTCTTTTTTCTAGATTATTAAAAAAAACTGATATTTACAAATAGTTGACAACCCTACTTTTCACGATTCGGGATCACACGCGTGTGGCGGTAGGCTCTGAACACATACATATTTAATTAGCTTTTTATAGTAGTAATATTTTTTATTAGAAAACAAGCAACGAAACGGATTTCCTGATAGCAAGAATCCCTCGTTTTTAGGCAGAAAATATGTTATTATTGTGATGCTTAGGACGGTTATATAATAACAAATGAGTTAAGAGAATATTAATATTAAATAAATTGAAAATAATCTTTGAAATAGGGAAAATTTAATAAACATTTGACATCTGTCAATTCTAGTAATTATGTGTCAAAGTAACAAGAGATTACAATATTTTAAATTTATTGTAAAAAAATGTATTTAATAGACAAAACGTTTAGCAATTAAGTACTTTGAAAAATAAATATTAATAAGTTAATTTTAATGAAATATCAAATGTGGTCTATTTGATTGGCTTGACAATAGTAGTGTGTCGCCATTACGGCCTCAGGTTGGCAACGTACCATTACCACCTTTTGCGTCTCTAGACAGCGTGAACTTTTTACCATTAGGAAATCCGCCTGCTAGTTTGCCTTCCAATATCATAAAAAAATAGTATTCCGTCATCAGATCTAGACGTGGTAGCGCAAGGCTTGCTGTTAAGTATTAAACCTTATGCTGAGTAAGTTACCAGCTACTGTACCCAACCTGGAACGCGTCAATGGCAAACACTGATGTCGTGACTCGTGGCAGCAACAAATAAGGAGATATGACAGTCTTAGGATAATTTGCATACGAGTAAGTTAAAATAAATTAGAAGTTAACTCAGAGTTTTCTTTCTTTCTTTCTTTAGGTTTTGGCAATCTCCTTAGTATTTTGCCATTAGTCAAGTAGAAATTTGCATCAAATTTTATATCAATTATAATAAGTCATCAGTCATAAGTCGTCAGTAAGTCATGTCAGGCTCTTGGGTAAAGCGGTGGCCTTTTTACACAAGCTCATGTAATGAGATTTGGCGGCAACGAGGAAATATACGATACGCTAATTTCTTCATGATTATTTCATTTGTGCACTTTCACTGAACAAAATTGTACAAAATGCCACCAAAATTGACTAGTTTCACTCAATATTAACACGAATTCAATAATTATGAAAAAACTTCGACCATCTTTTCTCTCTATGGCGCCAAA
Source organism: Calephelis virginiensis (assembly GCA_002245475.1). NCBI lineage: Eukaryota > Metazoa > Arthropoda > Insecta > Lepidoptera > Riodinidae > Calephelis > Calephelis virginiensis. The sequence goes on from NJDC01002429.1 coordinate 426,836, forward strand.
ACTCCTAACTCAGAGTTAAATACTTCAGCAAAGAATGAGCAAACGGCCTTTAGTTATCATATATCGCATGGTAACTATCAAAACATACTTGCTGTCTGTGTAGCGAGAGCTGACATTGCGGCGGTAACAAATAGTTTTATCATTGGATGAATCATTGTAACAGTAAACCACTCAATCACCGTCACTAACACCGTGACATTTGACTAGGTGGTGGAGTTTTGCAGTGACTCGCCTGGATTAGTACCTTCGCTTTACCTATTCCAGCAGCCATAACGTCAGTGCTTGCCGTTGACGTGTTCCGATTCGGAGGATAAGGTAGCTGGTTAAATTACTTTTGCTCGAAGCCTAACATCCTGGCCTAATGGAAGCGTACCATTACCATCTTTGGTGTCTCTATGTGGAATTTCTTACCATCTTAAAAACCCATCTGCTTGCCTTGTAATATCATAAAAAAACCTTTAATCACTGATAACGGTATTAATTAGTGACATACTATCCAGGGTTCATCTCTTAAAAGATTGCAGTCCTTGTCTTTGACTGCTGTATTTTTCTTCCGAAGAGTTTAGTTTTCTTTTACCGAGTTGGTCCGGGATCCTTTGCAGAATATACCATCTGCCTTCCTGCCTAGCAGCTCTTAAAATGCGAGCATAGTCTTTCCGTCACTAACACCGTGACAACTGACTAGGTGGTAGAGTTTTGCAGCGACTCACCCGGATGCCTTACCTATTTCTGCCCCAAAAACGTCATGACGTGTTCCGGTTTGGAGGGTAAGGTAGCCGGTAAACTTACTTTTGCTCTAGGTCTCACATCCCGGCCTCAGGTTGGCAACGCACCATTACCATCTTTGGTGTCTCTAGGCGGCTTGAATTTCTTACCATCTGGAAATCCGTCTGCTTCACAAGGCAAACTTCCAATATCATAAAATTAAAAATAGAACCTAGATCAAAAGTAAGGCTTCGTTTGTTATATCAGTAATATGGTATTAAAAGGAAGTGCTGTAAAATAAAAACTTACAAGGCTCCGCGAAGAAAAAGTAGCAGTGAAGTAGTTTGTTAATATTAATAACCTATCTACAGATAAAGACAGATCTTCTAGAGTTTTGTTGCTAAGATGTTTTATGTTAATTATTGAAAATAATTTAATTAATACAGAAACCTGAGATTTGGTTGCATGCATTTTGAAAGGATATACTAATGTCCATATTGGCAGATCAAACTAGTAATACTGTGACAAATTTAATCTAATATAATAAAATCGTTTCGATTCCCGTTTCCCGCTTACTGTGCGTCGGCCTATTTAACTGAGCCAGTTAAAAATAACCAAGAACATTCTTGCCAGAGATATCGTCGCTTTTGCCAAGCGTTTAACCCTGGTCGATCAGAGTGGGGTACTGACCTGGCGGTATACAAAAGAATCATCATTTTCTCAGCCGTAAAACGTCGTTTTAAACACATGTACCTAGCCCTACATAAAAAAATGGCAAGTATATTCGCAAAAACGTTCACACTAATTTTCTTACACTCAGTTAACATACATCGCTCAAAGACAGAGGATTTTTGTGGCATGTTGCCAACCTGTAAGGTTAAGTCTTGTGTGTAAGTTAATGCCTCTACCTTCTAATGTAAAAACAATAGAAGCGAGCACTGACATCATTAGCCAATCCGTGAGAGTTACTCGTCTTGATATGTCCTGAAAACTCGTATGTGATTTCAACCTCAGTATGTCGCTGTTAACGTCAACTTTTTTCTTAAATAATAATATATATAAGTTTTTTTTTCTTTTTATGTTATAGGAAGGCAAACAAGCGGACAGATTTCCTGAAGGTAAGAAATTCACGCCGCCTAGAGACACCAAAGATGGTAATGGTGCGTTGCCAACCTGAGGTCAGGATGTTAGGCCTCGAGCAAAAGTAAGTTTACCGGCTACCTTACCCTCCGAACCGGAACAAGTCATGACGTTAAGGCGGCAGGAATAGGTAAGGCGGTGGTACCAATCCGGGTGAGTCGCTGCGAAACTCTACCACCTAGTCAGATGTCACGGTGTTAGTGATGATAAGCCTATGCTTGCCTTTTACGAGCTGCCTGGCAAGAAAGGCAGATGGTCTATTCTGCAAAGTAAGCAAATTATATGCCTGTGTTATGGGTATTAGTCAACGACTCTAATACATAGAAATACTTAAATAGATACCAAAATAACTTTAATAAATACCCAGACCCGGAAATGCAAAAATCTACATGTTCGTACATAAATGCCTGCTCCCGTCGGGAATCAAACCCGAGCTTCACGGTTGATCAGTGTAGTTAGGCGTGTACGCTAGCCACTCGACCAATTTTGAAAACTTTGAGACACTATTCTGATAACACATAATAATTTTATATAAATCTTTATAACGCCTCTGTGGTCTAGCGTTTCAGTTGTTGGAGTTGACTGCATGAGGTCCCGGGTTCGAATCCCGGGTCGGGCAACAAAAAGAAAATTGGGTTTTTCCAATTTTCTAATAAAAAAAATGTTGCTCGGGATTGGATATGTGCCCGGTTGGCGATAGGCTTGCCACCTATAATCACATTGTGGGACTTAGTGTTCGGCTAGTCGTGGGTGCCCTGGTTGTGCCTCTGCCTACCACTTCAGGGATATGGGCGTGAAGACGCTTTTTTTATTTCACACAGATATTGCACATAGATTTAATTTTTAATTAATGATTAAACATTACCTCCATGGTTAACGCACTAACCTTTCTTCAATTTTATCACACTAGATGATAAGATCGTATTAAGTAGCCACAATCGTCTAGAATCATTGTTAGCCCAAAAAAAACAGGTGACTGTCAAGGCAAAATACGACTGGAAAAGCATTAATTCAAAATCTACTTTTAAAAATTATGAACAGTGTTAGTATTTTATCAATTAAAGTACCAGAACTACAGCAACTCCAAAAAGTTTTAAGTCATCTAGTACTTGCGCCCACATAGTGAAACTGCACACTTGTAAACACTCCACACAAAAGGAAATCTCCAAAAATAACGCACACCAACACAAATTCACAATAGCACTATTCAAATCCTAGTTTCACACACACGTACAAAGCGTTTACTCCAAAAATTACTCACACATTGATCGGAATATGTGCATACAGATGCAGTGAAGTACATCCTACACACAAACAAACTTTATGGTGTGTGTAAGTGGGTCACAGAGATAGGCGAGACACGTGTTAAAGGGCTGAACCTTTATTACTGTTTTAAACTATTATTATGTCATGATAATGTTTTCCTTTTCTACCAGGAAAATATAAATTTAGTGACATTTTGAAAAATTCGAAAAGCGTTATAATTGTCAACAACATACATAATTGACATCTACTTAAAATCAATTATTTATAAGATTAGTTATAAATAATAGGTAGTATATATTTCATATAAAATCTTTAAATTCCAATTCAAATTCAAAATAGCTTTTATGACGTAGATCTATACAAAGATTCTAGTAACGCATCTATATAATTGTAAAAACTACCACCGGATCGGAACGCGGCCACTCACTGAGAAGATTCGGCAAAAGAAACTCAGCGGGCTTGTCTTTTTTGTCTTATAAATCTAATTTACAAAAGTTTATTACATTTACAAATAATTTGCAGAGATTGGCATGAGGAGCAATTAATCCCAAGCATTTCTGTCTTCTAAATATTCTGAAATCTTATAATAACCCTTACTATACAAATTTATATTTTTAAATTTATTAAATGGTAAGTCTTTAATATGCTCGGGAAGTTTATCATTTTAATTTTTAGTTTTGAAGCCGGTTTTTTTAACGTTAGTATTTGTATTAATTATTTAAAACTTTTTAGTTTATTGCTGATATGATTAAGATTCTTATAAAAGTATGCACATAAAACAAAAACTAATGGGCCAACTTAAATAAAATTTTTATGGGACCAATTCGAAACTATTCCGCATGAAACAAAAACAGAATTACGTAAATCGGTTTAAGAACCTCGGAGAAATCGGTGTACATACATAAAAAAATTACCGGCCGAATTGAGAACCTTCTCCTTACTTGAACTCGCTTAAAAATAGAACGGACTAACATTTGAATTTAAATAATTTTAGCAATCTAACCGACTTTATGAGAAAATACAAAAGCCGCCTTTAAACTTTTACAACAAACAAGATTAAAAGAACTAATATTTAGTATCGTTTGGAGTGAGACGTAAGAAGGTGGGTTATGCATGGTTTTTACTAATAGTACTTATTTGCACATATATCACCAAATTGCAGTCTAATCTCCTCTGTGGTCTAGCGGTCCGATTTGACTTCTTGAAGTCCAAGGTTCGATCCCCGGGTCGGTCAACAAAAAAATGTATATTTTCAATTTTCTAATAAAATTAATGTTTCCCGGGATTGGGTATGTGCAAGGTTCGCGATAGGCTTGCCACTTAAAAAATTGACAAAAGCGGGCGGCTTTCTTGATGGTCAGAGACAACCGTCGCCTACAGACGTCCTACTTAGTGGTGAAACTAAAACATATTACTATTCAAAAGGTAACAAGATTACCGCGAGCACTGATGTTATCCGGGCGAACTGCAATTAATGCTCCCTACCACGTAGTGACGTACTAACTCACTGCCCTAGTAAAATAATCCAATAACCTAAACTACTAGGTAGGTATAGAAATAGAGGCGATGGAGTAGTTACCTCTGACGACTTTTTTTTATCTTTTAAACGGTATGACGTTTTATCGAAAGCCCAATACATTATTATTTTCAAAAATCTATTTAAATATCTCTTTCTACATATGATATTTTAGTATTTAGCAATGGTCCCGTGCTTAGGGTTAACGTTACAAGTTTTAAAGAAAGTATCTCTACATTTACTTTAATTGGATTACACTTACACTTTACTTATATTGTTTCATTATTAAAACATTGGCTAAATATTTTTTTTTAATTTGATAAGACAGACAAATAGACACCAGACAATCCTGTTAAAAAGTAAGTGTGGTATATATAGCATAAAGATATATACCATTTGACATTTCATTAAGAAACCTCTTTCCATTTTTAGTCGGTTGATGTTAAACATATTCATAACTTAGTATAATTACAAGTGGATAAACGTATATAGGGACTAATAGAACAAAAACGAACCAGTTCGACGTGGTGGGGACAGTTGTGGGGGGAGTCTAGCTTGGATTAAGAATGTAGGTTACATTTATCCCCCCCTGTACCCATAGATGAACACATAGAGGCGGCGATAGGTATAAAACCAAAACTGGTATTATATTATTTTATGATGGTAAAAAATACAAAACTAGAGTTATAGTGGACTCTTAACTGGGTCTTGGTCATTAAATATTTAAGCAACAGTAACATTTGTTATAAAAGTTTATTCTAAGATAGCGTCAATATCTAGAGCAAAAGTCATGTGCTTATTTTTTTTGATTTTATACTTTACTAATATTATATTGCTAAGTTCACATTAGTAAAAAAAGTAAAAGTAAAAAAATAGCTAAGTAACTGGCGCCTATAGATTACCTCTTTACATTTTTTGGAAATAAAACAGAAAAATTAAATGTTAACCAGTACTTTTTATTTTTATTTCAGCAACAAAACTCTTACAAAGGTAGCCTACAAATCAATATGATTATAGACTACCCATTGGTCACAATTTGTATATAGACAAATATAAATAATTTAATTGTTTTCTTAAAAAGCCTAAATACTAAATTATAAGTAATCATAGCATCATAAATATCATAATAAAATATTTTTGTACACAGTACTCGAGAAAATTTTCTACTTATAATAAATACTTAACAAATATTAGACAGTAGCCAGCTTACGTCTACTATTACCTATTTGACGTAGCAACTATTAAAGATTAAAAAGCCTAATTACAAAACCTATTCCTCGACTCATGGCGTATCTCCATGTTTTTAAAATTTCTCAAGATCCACAAAAGATAATGCACGCACTGTATGTATTTTTATCAGAAATGTACGTGATTTATATAATTACATGCATTTAGTAACAAATACAGAGTATACTTAATACTTTCTCTTATAGTTCATGTAAACACATACATATTTACAGAGGCAAGCAGTAGTGTAACTAGTAAACTAACAGGATATGATGGGCCGGGCCCAAGTTAATGAGAATGAACCATACTCCAAATCAAGCTACTGTTTTTTGCTTTTTGTAGTACTTACATAAGAATACATAACATTAATAAAGAAGCTAAACAGAAGCAGAAAATGTATCTACTCGTGAGTACTCGTTACGTCACAATCGGCTGCCTGTGTCGAGAATCGACCACGAGTCTTTTTGATTGTTGTTTGGTGTTATAATTATGAATATTAAATCATTTATATAATATAAACGGTGTCTCGTTGGTCGAGTGGCTAGCGTACACGCCTAACTGCACTGACCAACCGTGAGGCTCGGGTTCGATTCCCGACGGGGACAGGCATTTGTGTGATGAACATTAAGATTTCTGCATTTCCGGGTCTGGCTGTTTATTAAATGTATTCTGGTATCTATTTAAGTATTTCTATGTATTAGTATCGTTGACTAACATCCATAACATAAACATATAATTTGCTTACTTTGGGGCTAGTTTCAATTTGTGTAACTTGTCCAGAGATATTTCTTTTTATTATTATTATAAGCGTAGAATTACTACAATAAATTACATCATCAATGGAGAACTTCACACTTTTGGCAAATTCCAGTTTGCACATTGGGGTACATAGTAACTTACTCATATATACGCAAAAAGGTCCAATAGTTATAGTAGTGTAGTGCGCACCAATACCATTTTTGCCAGAAAATTCGACAATTTGTTTTTCATCCAGTCACCAAAAAATTTTTTTTCGTTCAACTTCGTTGGTATGATCTTCCGCAAAATCCAACCGTTCAAAAGTTATGGTGCCATTGTCAGGTATACACATACACACACACGCACAAAATCAAGTCAAATTTATAAAATGTTTTTTTTTTTCCGCCAGTGGGGGCTTAAAAATCCCTTAACACGGCCATGACTTTTAAATGTTAATCATCAAATCTCAACTAAGTTAGATTAACAAATAAAAATAACTACCTACCTGGTTTTAAACTAACAACACAAGATGGCTAAACCATATGACAATGCTGTTGGTATCCTTTGTAAACGGGAACTCAGAACTTAGAAGACCACTTCGCATGTTTCGTTAAATGGCATCAAATTAATTCTATGAGGATATTTTTTTTATTCTGCAAAGGAGCGCGGACCAACATAGAGAAATATGTGCGGTAGTGTTAGGTACGAAATTCAATGTAGAATTGTCCATAAAAAATATTAATAGAATAGAATAGACCATTCTACAAAGAAGCCCGGACCAACACGGGGAAAAAGTTCTTGAAATGAAAACTTCTTTAGCGGCGTTTCCACTTTTTTTGGAATGGGTAAAAACTTCCAAACTCGCGACAGGACACGTGACCTAAAATTTTATACGATGAAAATTCGTACGACGGGCTTGCGCGAAAATGCACAACGTTAATATTCAAGTTTTTACTTCTGCCGGCATTACCGGAGTCCAACCCGTTTTTTTATATAACACGCATCAGCACAGCATTTTTTCCACGGGTTAGTCCTGGTCCACTGTATAGAATAAATTATCTGCCTTCCAGCTAGGCAGATCGTAAGACGCGAGCGAAGGTCAAATTGATTATTGAACCACTGACAATAAAGTGACCGACAACTTTCTACCACCGCTTTACCTACTCCTGTCGCTATAAAGATATTGTTTCACACTGTTGTGTGCTGGTCCGGAGGGTAGGATAACCTTGCTCATAAGAGGCGACCACTGGTCAAAATATAAGTCAGTACCAAAAAGACCACCGGCGATGAGTCCTGTCCAGCAACTTGCCAGCTAGGGATCTACCGACTTACCTATTCCTGCCATCATAATGACTCTGTCATGTTCCAGTCCTAAGGTAGGTAGACTTGCAAAATAGGCCTAACATAAAGGTCGTAGGACAGAGACGTATCTGTAACATCTATGGTGTCTATAGGTCACGGTCGTCTCTTACCATCAGAAAACCCGTGTTCTTATTGGCTCTATTACATAAAAAATAAAACAAAAATATAAATGTATTGTCGTGGTACACCAGGTAGAAACGAATTTCCTTCGGCTAATGTAGAATCGACACACTTCGTGAGTATAAACTATGCGTTGCCGGCATGGAGTGAGGGAGAAAGAGAAAGGTATTATACACTACTCGACGACTGTCTCGCCTGCGCACGTCTCATTTAACGATTTTATTCCACTCACTTTTTCTTATGGTTTTTACTATCACATTTTTTTAAGTTCAGCAAAATGTCTATCTCCTCCAAGCCTGCCGTAAGGAACTTCGTTCCAACAAGAACGAAATTCAGAAGGCTGGTGTAAAACTTCTGTCGCTCAGTCTATGATATGGCGTAAGTACCATCTCGTGGTGTTCTAGGGTTACGCAACCTTTCTCTATTACGCCAGAGCTGACCGACATTCAGTTGAGATACGTTATGTAACCGATTGTTTTTACCCCCTTTTGCGAAAATACTTTATTGTTTGTTTAAATCTTGACCCACTGGCGTTGAGCTGAATAAAAGATAATTCTAGACAAAGACAAATTACGAAATTTTAAAAATTGGTTCAGTAGTTTCAAGTGTAGATAATATCTACTTTTGGACCGGCCCACTGTGCTAATGTACACACCCAACTCCCTGTCTGGAAGATCGGAAAATGTGAGCACAGGATAAATGGGTCATTTACAAAAAAATCATCATCAAATCATCGTTAGTTTTCCAGTCTTAAGATTAGTTGTATAAGCGATAGACTTCATCTGGCCGTAGGACAGCGATGCACCTATAAAATTAATGGTGTCCATATACCTCTACTCTTACCATCAAGAGACATGTGTGCTTATTGGCTGCCTTAGTATCTATATAAAATAAGGAACAATTTGTGTAGGGTTGCGATGATGTCATCGCCTGCTAACTACGTAAGTATCTAGTGATGTAGGTTGCTAGATTTTTCCACTATTACAGTTAGTCAAACTAAATGGTTGACTCAGATACCTGGTTAGTATATTAGTATTTGTTATATTATGTACCTTGTAGGTTCTGCTACATTTTTAGGAATAACAATTGAAAAAATTACAAGGGCGCCGCACATTGATAAACTTTCATTTAGGTTAAAAAAATTAGACCATTAACTGATAACACTAGGTTTTTTTTGTTTTAGTCATTTTCGTGTGGAGTTCTTCTCTCTTTTATTCACAGAGTAAGCTATTCTTTCATTGGCCAATATACGTTATATATATAACGTTTGTATAATATACTTCCCGATTATATGAAAGACGTTTCAATTAATAAATTTAAGAAATGTATTAAATTGAAATTGTATAAAAAAGGTTATTAAATCATTGCTGAATATTTAGTAAATTACAGCGATTGGGATTAACGGCTCCCCATGCCAATCAATATTAAAAATAAAAATTAATAACCAAAATAGCTTATGAAGATATATCATTACTTTAATTATTGTATATATGTTTTAATATCGAGGCAAAAAGACAAGCCCTCTGAGCTTCGGATTTTCTCAGTGTATGTTCAAGTTTCGATCTGGTGGTAGATTTTAGTGTTATATTAGCGCGTCACAAGCGCCTCTTGTAAGTTTTTTATGATAATGGAAGGCAAACAAGCAGACGGATTTCCTGATGGTAAGTAATTCACGCCACCTAGAGACGTAGGATGTCACAGTGTTAGTGACGGTAAGCCTATGTTCACCTTTTACGAGCTGCCTAGCAGGAAGGCTGATGGGTTATTCTGCAAAGTAGCCCGGACCAACACGGGGGAAAATGTTTTCTGTGTGTAAGTTTTCTATTGCTATGTGTATGAGTGTTAATCCACTAGTTCGGTGTTGACATTGGCTATACGAGATCTCGGGCCGAGCAACTCCAATTATGTTTTTTTTTACTTTTCTAATAATAGCACCCAAATTAAAAATGTAAAAAAACTCGCGGCAAATAATATGTAATTTAGCTAATCACCTTCTCGATCACATTAGCTTTCACTAGAAAAAATCACAGAGACACGTCAAGCTCATAACACCCCTCTTTTTCCATTGTAGTTCAAAAATGTACGACTTCTATAGACACCTAATATGTTTATAGCGTACACTAAACCCGACGCTGGGACACCAAGTCTCTTGACAACCAAATTTAGCAGCTACTTAGCAAATAGGTTTTGTCAAGGACTATTTAACATTTTCAATTTTATTATTACAGCATAAAACTCGTCTGACTGTTTGTCATAACAGATTATAAAATGTGTTTGTATATTTATAAACATGCGTTTGTCTGGAGTTCATAATGATTTAGCTACGTAATATTTTTACTCCCTTTTGGGAGACACTTTGTTGTTTCGTGAAGATTTCTGATCCTGTGTGGTTGAAGCACAAATAAGACAATATAATAAGAAAGTATTTGTTTATAATTAATTAAGAAATTCCGAAGTTTAACGAATACAAGCAAACATACTTTTCTCAATTTTGTTATGACAATTAGGTGTGAATAAATATAATATGTTGTAATAGTCAACGACCTGTTTATGTGAAGATGTTATAAATATTGGGATTAGTATTGTCAATTTTAAATTTGAAATATAAAACTAATTTTCTTTTTGTGTTTATTCCCCTGTTTTCTTTAGAACACAGCTGGTACCTTATACAGACGTAGTACAAGCCCTATTTTAAACGGGACGATAGAGAAAAAAATATTTTAAAATTCGTCTAAACCATAAGAATTTTACAATTTAATTTATGTTTCATTAAAATCGTTAGTAATAAAATGTCAAATATAATAGTTTAACGATGAGTGAGGGAAGCTGTAAGATTGGGCTCATATACAAATTATATTAGTAGGTCAGAACAAGGATATGTTGCAGGATATCACTTACAAGTTGGAAAGATAAAACCAATGACGTCGCACACGAAAATACATATTTCGGCGAAAGTGAAGAAAAGAAAGCAAAGGGAGCATCCTGGATCCGGCACGCATTCGTGAACATCAACATCTGGGCCGCCACTCACACCGAAACGAATTTGTATATTTTCCTCGTGTTGATCCCGCGTTCGTTGGAACCGCGAAGTAAACAGTCATAGCAACAAGCAACTCTTCCGGATTGGTAACACCGGTTTATATGCTCTAATCATAGTAATGGCAAACCATAAAATTGGTGTTGATTTGATTTCCGGGATCCTAGGTCTACAATAACAATTAAATATTATTTATCATTCTGTGTCATCTACCATAACATACTATTCTTTTTTACTTTTTCTATCTATTATAATATAAATTTAAAGAAAAAAATAACATTAGATATTTATTGCTAAAATATAATTATAAACATTGATAAAATTATGCTGCAAAATGTTTGCTTAGAAAAAAGGTTTTAAATTTTTTTTTTGTTTCAATGTTTTTTCTTACTAATTTCGTCTTAATTTTTTATCTTTGTCGGCATTTTAATTATTAAAACTTAGTGATTATGCCATGTTTTATCAATTGAGTAAGTATATGAGATGCGCATGATAGTACATCTGAATACGTATTTTGAAAAGAAACCTGATGCATATTCGAAGTGCAAAAAACATTGTTGCCAGGAATTAGATAAGTGCCGAGTTGGTAACAGGTTTGATACCTATCACACTGTGCGACTAACATACAGTTTATCTTGGTTGACTAACTCTACCTACATTTCCGGGAATACGAATGAGAAGTATCTTTTTTTTAATGTTGAGAGGAAAGTAGACAAATGAAATATTTTTAATAAATTGTTAAAACAAACGCTATTTGTGATGAGTAAATTAACCAATAAATTTAGCATTGAATTGGAAAGCAAACACTCGCTTCGAAGATTCTAAGGAACAAGCTTATGGTCAAGTATGGCGGTAAGAAATAAATATATTAATCGTATACATCGTTAACTTAAGGATGAAAAGACTATCGCTTAAGTGGTCTTAGACTCAAAAATAATATCTTAATTTTAAACAAACAATTATTGCTCATTTTTTTGTTTTTGCAGATTATTGCTGATATTTAACCCCAGGAGCTTTTGTCATAAAAATAATAAAAAATATTATTGATTTACTACTAGCGGCCCTCCCTGACTTCGCACGCGTTTAAAACATACATATAAACCTTCACATTCAATCATTTTATCTATTAAAAAAACCGCATCAAAAAGCGTTGCGTATTTTTAAGGGTTTAAGCATACCGAGGGACATAGGCACAGAGGAAGCGACTTTGTTTTATAATATTTAGTGATTGCTACTATTGTACTTTACCAGTGGTCAACATTGGTATTCACATTCAGATAAGAAAAAAAGCTTCATACATTGTGTGTGTATGCTTATGGTATGCTTATGATACACATCGGTGTCACAAATAGACATACTATATTAATATTGCAGCGGGTTTTAGTGAATCATCTGGTAAGTGGGTCACCTTGCAGATTTTATTTCTTTAATTATTGACATATTTTTTTATCTGACACGAGTCACGGACGTCGTACATTATAAATTAACGCCGATTTTTATGCGTAGTAGGCAGAGAGCATGAAGTATGAAATATGATAGCTTACATATAATACGCATGATGTCGTTCATAAATTATGTAAACTTGGGGGGTAGGGAATTGGGGGTAATTCAAATTTATATTGTAAAGAAGAAGGATGAAAAAGAAAATTTTGGAAGGATGGATGAAAAGGAAGGATGAAACGTGAATTTCTTACAAAATATTCTTATCTTAAAGGGAGGGGAGTAATTGTAATACCTTAATATCTTACTATTGAAGAATTATAACTCTTATTATAAACATACAGGTAACGTGTACCCAATGTACATGTATGTACCTTTATGTTTAAAGTGAACAAAAAGTTCTTCGCTACCAGGAATACAAAAAAGTAAAATACAAGTTTTTACCCGTGACAATAGCACTGTCATTATACAATACCTTGGTCTATTTTTCCAGATTTAAGGTCTATTAACTATAAATTTTAAAGAAAGAAAAGGTAAGGTGGTTGATAACTATCTGGATGACTTGCAGCACAGAGCTCTAAAAACACTGGTCCTGCTGGCAATTCCCTATTTAGCCTATGCTCGCCTCTTACTAGATGCCTAGGAAGAAGGCTGAAGGTCTAGAATACACAGAAGACAGAGGATCACAGGAGATCAACAATTTTACTACCCATGCAGGTAGTTTGTAAATATAAAAACCCTTTTTTCTAGGTGGTAGGTAGGTGGTAGCGAAGCGACTCGCCCATTACCGCCTTACCTATTCTTATCGCGATAACGCCTGTGATTGCCGTTGGCGTGTTCCGATTTTGAGGATAAGATAGCCGGTAAACTTACTTTTGCTCGAGGCCTAACATCCCGGCCTTACGTTGACAACGCACTATTACCATCTTGTGTCTCTGTGGTGGCTCTAGCCGGCGTGATTTTTTTACTATCAGAAAATCCAGCTGCTTGGAAGGCAAACTTCCAATATCATCATAATATTAATACGTGACGCAAAAACTTTGGACCCCTTCTTACGAAAATTGCTCTGACGGAGGAGTATGAAATTTGGCACACTTACAGTTAATGTGTAGAAGAAGTGCAAAACGCTAACATTTTTTAATGACAGTGTTTGTAAAGTGCATTAATTCAAAAAATAAAACGTTACACGTACTACCATGCATTTGACACACACAAACAAATATATTGATGATAACGATAAAAGATCACAGATGGCGCACTAAAAAGTTTGGAAACAAAGTAGTTGGTCTTGAGAAATGAAGACGGCGTTCTTATCAACAAGACATTAAAATTTATTATGGTCGAATTTCGACCAATAAGTGACCACTAGTAAAATAAGATAAATAAATATATTTTATTCTAAAATCAGAAAAATGTCGTGTGATATTTGATACAATAAGTTTTTCCGATGTAGTGTATTAAACACCGTGGAAGAATATGTTAGTAGGAATAAAAATTTTGTAACAACTTCTAAACACACTCCGCGAATAAATAAATTTTGTTTCATTTCAACAGCTCTCAAGGAAATATTTTAAATCCAATATAAATTTAATCTGACAGGTATTCAAATTTACTTCTGAGGCGATGCTAAGCCTCTTATGTAAGTATGCCGGCCCCCGCAGACAAACCCTACAGATTGGACCAGCCAAACATGGTTTTGCTTCCGAGCTTTGATATCGGCTCTCTTACGAAGAAAGTTAGTAGTTTTAAGGGGCCCTACGGTCTTGTGGTCCGGTCTTGGCGATCACTTCATGAGATCTTAGGTTTGGTGCCCAAGTCGGGAACCAAATATGTGTTTTTTCAATTAATAATAGAAGTAACATTGCCTGAGATTGGCTGACTGCCCGGTTGGTGATAGGTTTGTTACCTATTACACTGTGGCACTAAAAGTGCCTTAGGCTAATCGTGGACGCCCTAGTTGTACTACATCTGCCTTTTTCTTCGGGCACATGGGCTGAAGATATTTTCATGAGTTGTTTTTAAGAGTAGTTAAAAAGGCTGACGAGTTTTCTGAAGATAAGGAATAAACTTCGCGTATATTAAACCTAAGTTATGTGGTTGGTGTACTGCCAACCTAAGGAATCTCAAGGATCTTGAGTTTGTTTACTGTTTACCATATCCTTCAAACCGTGTTGGTCCGGGCTGCTTTGTAGAATAGGCTATCTGCCTGCCTTGCCAGACAGCTCGTAAAAGGCGAGCATAGGCTCATCGTCACTAACACCATGACATCTGACTAGGTGGCAGAGTTTAGCAGCAACTCGCCCGGATTAGTACCAACACCTTACCTATTCCTGCCGCCATAACGTCATGACTTATTCCGGTTCGGAGGGTGAGGTAGCCGGTAAACTTACTTTTGCTCACGGCCTAACATCCCGGCCTCAGGTTGGCAACCCACCATTACAACCTTTGGTGTCTCTAGGCGGCGTGAATTTTTTACTATCAGGAAATCCGTCTGATTGTCTGCCTTCCAATATCACAAAACAAAATTGAAGTTTAAGAAATGTATATTATAGTGATAACAAGCCGCTTTCAACGTTGGCGTTGCAGCATTCTATAAACTTAAATCTACTGCAGGTATCATTTTATTAATCTTTATCTAGATTATTCTCTAAGAGGGAGATAAACTTAATTGCCATAAAATTTGTTTCTCTTCTTGTTTAAATTTTAGCAGTTATCTTCACGCCCTTATCCTCTAAAAAGTATGTAGAGTTACAACCATGCCACTCAGTGTTAGCCAAAGGTACTACTTAGTCGCACAGTGCTATTATAGGTGGTAAACCTAGCGCCAACAAAGCATATACAATAACAGGGAACTTTTTGTATTTATGAATACTAGTGGTCGCTCATTGGTCGAAATTCGATGATAATAAATGTTAATATCTTGTTGATAAGAACGCCATCTTTCATCGTCATCATCAATATATTTGTTTGTTTGAATTTTCGTAAAAAGGGGTCCAAAGTTTTGGCATCACGTATTAATAGTATAGATATGAAAACACTTCCACTAATTCTCATCACATATTTTTTAAAAAAATCATGAAATAATATAAGCCAACCTTTCACTTTTACAGCTTCTTCAGGGCTATGATAACTTATTGTGAACAACCTAAAAAAAAATTTTGCGGTCGCGTTGGTCCGGGTTCTTTTGGAGCATAGACTATCTGCCTTCCTGCCAGGCAAGTCTTTTTCTTTATTATTAGGCAGAAATAGGTTATAAAAGTATAGAATAATGATGTTACCTGAGCAAAGCCAGGACAGGTTGCTATTGTTTTCAGGTATTTTTTGCAGAATAGACCATCTGCTTTGCTGCCAGGCAGCTCGTAAAAGAGCAAAGGCTTACCGTTACTAAAATAGGACATCTAATTAGGTGGTAGAGTTTTACAGCGACTCGTCCGTCAGGATATCTTCCAGTTCGGAAGGTATCCAGTAAACTTACTTTTACTTGAAACTTAGCATTCCGACCTCCGATTGGCACCTTTGGAGTCTCTAAGCGTCCGTTTGTTTGCCTTCCAATATCATAAAAAAGTGAAACAGTGCAAGTGGTTTGATATATTCAAACCACAGATTTGCGTTTTACACAGTAAGTCATCACTTCATCATCAGCCTATAGTAATCAGGACATGGTTCAGGATTCCCTCTCGTGTATGCCTTCTATAAATTTCTTCCTCCATGTCCTTGTCTGCTCTCTGGGGCTGAGCTCACATCTAACATCGTCACCACTGGCTTTTAACTGATGCAACGCTGTACAGAACTTCTTGAATCTGCCAAAAGTCGAATCCGAATATAATAGGCCATGATATTAAGCTAGTCCTTACCCTTCGCACCAAAATATACCACCCAACATTTGCCCCATCTTTAGTTGGTTCAGCTTAACAGTTCCCAAGAACCTAATCTAATAGGGTTGTCAAATATTTTTTTAGATTAGAATAAATAAATAGCTCGCGATTTCTGTGAGACTATAAAAACAAAACAACACAAAGGTTCAAGCTAGTTCGATTTCATAATATCAGTCGCGGACCGTCATAAGGCTCCGAATCTCTCTTCGCGGAACAACCGAAGCCTCACAGTATGCAACCAATTGTCATAATTCGTTCAGCCTACAAGCTAATTCCAGCTCTGACGAACAAAATTTAAAAGTTAATTTAGAAAACCAATTTTAATAAAGTTAAGCCCTTTGTTACTTGAACAGTATATTGTGACACAGTTCTAAAAGTCATCCAAATTGTATTTGAAAATACACTATATAACAATGACTTAAAGTCCATTTTCGTTTGTATTCCTACAGCAGAAGCAATAGTGTTTACTGAAGCGGCGTGCCCTACAATGAAAAGTGAAAGTATGACTGCGTCGCGTGGTACGGGGGGAGGGTTTGCGCTTGAGCAGAATAGAATGTAAATACGGATTTCGGTTTTTGATGACCCGAGCGTTTGTAAAAAGGTGGAAACACGTTCAGGAAATTTTAAAAGACTAGTACCTACCTGAAATTAACATTCATACAATCAGTGGCAAAACAAAGCAAAAAATCTAAGATTTTTTTAGTATTAGGCAGAGAAACAAAAAAAGGTGTGTGTGTGCGATTCACACACGATAGAAGTGAAACTTCAGTAAATCGACAAAAGAATGAGATGAATATATACTTGTGTCTCTTACCTGTCGATTTTCCGTTGCACTCGTTTTGAAATCACAACAATTTTAAAGAAGTTTAACTTCAAAAACACACGTTTTTCCTGGTAGTAAGAGACAACCGTGGCACCCTATAGATAATATAGACAAAGATGTTATGGTGTGCTGTTCTGTGGTCGGGTTGTTAGGCTTATTATGCAAGTCTACCGGCTCCCCTACCTCCCAGAACGGAAGATGACACTGTCGTTTAAGTCGGCAGGACTAGGTAAAACGGTGGATAGCTACCCGGGCAAGTTGGTGCATAGCACTCTATTACCAGTGGTGACCCATTCGACCTACTTAAGGTAAAAAATTTGTAAATTTAGAATCTTCACTGTTTTTTATTAACTGTTATCATTTTTGTGGTATTGTAAAATGTGTCTTTTCTATTGTCAAATTTTTGTGCACTACCCCATGTGTGTTTTTGTCACCATTACTCAGGGTAAACTGGGAGAAAATGCTTTTTTGGCATTAACTTCGCCTTTATACATTTATTTTAGTGAAAAAAGGATTAAATAAATAAATAAGAAACATACATCGCCTATAGACACCAAAGTACTACGATGCCCATCTAAAGATTAAGACTCTTGCTTAATTATTTTAACCGGGTATTCGGTCCTGCCAAAACCGAAGCGATCTCGACACAGAGCGCGCAGCAATGTAATAACATTATTATTTAATCCTAGTCACGGTGGTAGTGACAAAAGCGCACATTTCATTACTGTGGTTTCGCGGTAATGTTTATAAACAGGCAGAAAAGATGTGACTCCTGTGTTTTGATCATCGTGTCTTTGACAGTACCTTTCAGGCGACAAAGGTAATATAAGAAGTAGGGATTGAAAAGTAGTTGAAAATGTCTTGCTGCTGGAGGAGCTACAGTTGTCGAAGTGCCTAAATTTAACTTTTATCCTAAAGGGAAAGTACAGTTAGAAGAATAATTTATCGCAGTTTAAAAGTGGCATGAGGTTTCCACAAATATTTTAGGTTTAATAACAATTACTTATTATTGTGTTGTCTCCACAAAAGTTTGAAAAACGCTAACAGACTAGGCAAATCTTTACAAAACTTAATCACTAAGCCTCAATGTTATTTACTGTAAGGGCCTTCCTCCAATACTCCGATCCGAATATACTTATTGTGTTGTCACCACAAAAGTTCACAATCCCCTACACTAATTAACTAGGCAAACCTGTACAAAACTTAATCACTTAGCCGCAATACTATTCACTATTAGAGCCTTCTCCCAACACTCGGTTGGATTTTTTTATCGGAAAGTCAGATAACGTTTTTCCATTTATCGAACAAAACTCTCTGAAGATAAATTTGTCTCATCGCAACGGACGTGAATAGTTTAGCATATATTTTCTGCAGGGTAGGCAGAAAGTCTCTTTTCAGACATATTCCTCTTTTCATAGGAACAAGAATGACAAACAAAAAATAAAAAAATGCAGGATTCTTAATGTTTCTCATAAAATGACAGAAAATAAAAGAAAATTTTATGTATGTTTTAGAATAACACTTACTGCATTTTACTTTATTAATATAACATAAAATCATGATCAAATAAAAAAAACGGTATGGTAGAATGAAAATGCAAAAACTGGTAATGTTTTTGTTTGTTGATCACTTTAGAGTTTAGACTGATAAAATAGGCAATATGATCGAGCTAATTATCGGATCGTTAAAAATCGAATGCCGGACTATCTAGTTAGAAAAGCGAGTATACTGGTGTGGTTAAATTGTAATTTGTTTGTGTTGATCGCTTCTGTGATCTAGCGGTCTAGGTCTTGACTTCTTGAGGTCCCGGGTTCGACCTCCGGGTCGGGTAACAAAAAAAAGGAAAATGTATATTTTCAATTTTCAAACAAAATATCATTGCGCGGGATTGGATAAGAGCCTGGTTGGCGATAGGCTTGCCACCTATCAGACTGTGGGACTTAGTGTCTTCGGCTAGTCGCGGGTGTCCTGGTTGAACCTCTGCCTACTTTACTTTTTAATTTGTAATTTGGATCGGGATTTATCGAGGACTGGACTCAGAGCAGTGTAAAACGTCCCTTATACCTATGCCTGTCTCTTAAGACCTTAGTAACACTATTGAAATGCAATTGAAATAAGTCTTGAGTGTAAACTAGCGTTCCATTTAGAGATTTCCCTCAAGACTGTCTTCGGTTTCCAGGAGTAATTCAACATATTAAGAAGACTCGGGTTTATATGCTAATAGGCAGGGTTACTTATAATGGCACTCTGAATTCCTAGAGGAGTTATCGCAAGAGGTTCGTAAGAAAGCTCAAGGATAACTTAAAGCCTACGCTTTTAAACGTAAACTCGAAAAATAAGTTTTTGAAATAGAACATATGTAAAAAATAACCTTGCCCGGGTTAGATTTGTGACCGGTTGGTGATAGATTTGCCACCTATCACATTGTAGGATTTTTGTGTCTATGGCTAATCGTGAATGCCCTGGTTGTGCCTCCTCCTACCTCTTGGGTATATGGACTTGAAGATACCTAAAATATGATCTTACAAACAAAATATAATCGTAAATGAAAAGATAGGTTTAATTTAATTTGCTGTAATTAATAAATGTTTTGTTTAAATATTAAACTACATTCAGTAAAAAAAGTATCTGGAATGGATTATTTCTCTATGGCTCTAAATTGAAATTTTTGTATTTTGTTGGTATTAGATTGAATGAACTGAATTTAATTTCGAAAAAATCATTTAAAAAAATGGATTATTCGTTGGCGTTAGTATCGTTTCTGAAAGAACATACTTTGAAGGTGATGAAATCAATATTAATGATTACTAAACAGTTTGTGTATCATTTACCTTTTCCTGGTACTTTATTGGCTCTGTAGTATAATAAACGAATTGTTCAATTGTTTAAATATGAATAAAATATTTCCACATTACAATGTAGTTGAATACTTCTGTAACACTATAGCACTTTACTCTAGCACACAAATTCCACATATTTTTTTTTGTTTTGTTTAATTTTATAAATTTTTCCTTAGTACAACTTGTTTGTAAAGCTCGAAAAATAAAAAAAAATACACTTATTTATTTATTGATTTAGCTGTAGTAAAGCGTAGCTGTAAAATGTAAAATAATTTTGCTTAAGTATAACATAAAGTGTAGATATTGTGGAAATGTGAAAGTGATATATTTTTTTTAAATGTACTATAAAATCGCAACTTATGAAGTTATGAGTAACTGGAGTTCAACATCAATTGGATTAAATAAGAGTTGGGAAAATAAGTGGTGGATAAACCTATATTATTGTACTTTCTCATTTATTTCATTTCATGAACACTGTTATTAAAATGCAAGCGCTGAGTCCCAAAAGTCCAATTTACGAATATTTTTTAACGACAATTCTACATCGAATTTCGTACCTAATACTACAGCACTATATTCGAAATTCAGAAAAACGGGGGTACTTAATGATTTTGGCATAATAACCAAATACATTAATAACTATATTCTGAAATCCGTGTTCGATTGTGTGCATAGCAGTATAAAAACACTTAAACAAAAGAAGCGTCCCTATTACATAACTTTCGAAAGTAAGCCTTACATTTTCGATATTTGGCCATCAAACTCTACCTTTTCCATCTCGTAGATGTCAATGGTATAATACTGTCTTAGCCACGAAGCCGCAACAGATCAAATAGATCTCTGGCAGTGATTGTATGCAGGAATGCTGTCCAGGGTACCAAATTCTGAAGGTTGATGAAGGCATTTGGCATGGAGATATTTGTAATGATATTCTAATGTTGGAACGCGAAAGTCATTTACTTATCTACACAATTTAAAATAAAGCTTTGCAATTCATTCATATAATTAAAGGATAACATAACTACTACATGATCGATTTTGACAATAGCATTTTAATGGTGGAGCTTCTGATAACAATTTTTTTATTATTTTTCTTTATGATAGTGGAAGGCAAACAAGCAGTCGAATTTCCTGATGGTAAGAAATTCACACCGCCTAGAGACACCAAAGGTGGTAATGGTGTGTTGCCAACCTGAGGCCCGGATGTTATGCTACAATGCTGGTAATTTTGTAATGGTATAGCATCTGATGACAATGGTTGTCATTTAGCTCTGTAATTAATACACTTATATTGAGTTATCGCTATTTTTTTTTCAATAGTAGCAATAGAAAAAGAAAAATATTTGTAGGTCTGTTAGATTATCGTGTAATAAATTTCTACAGACTTAATCTGTTCTTCGGAAAATATTACTTAAAAACGCTAAAAGTTGACATCTCGACCAATCTGACATGACTAAATGTTTAATTTTTTTCTTTTTGTTTGATTAGAAAAAGATAGCATTGACCTTGAATAATTTTAGTTCATGCTCTCGAGTTTCAATAAGTAAATTTATTTCATGTTGTCAATGTGTTTTTACTTTTTACGCTGGGAGTAAAAGAAAAAAAAACTGTAGGTTTAATATTAATGGTCAGGTACATTGACAAAATATCAAACAAAGACTGCAACTACGGAATATCGAAGTTTAAAATGTCGATGTACTGTATTGATGTGTAATGATTACTTCTACAGTACGGTATGATAAAGTATTGTATTAAGAATGTTCGTAAAATCGACGTACGGAACTTCGAAAGATCGCTAAGTCGAAGTACTGAACTTCGAACGCTTGATTTCGATGTAGGTACACCGGGCAGAATTGTTTAGAGCCAATGGTACAATTACTTTAAGTTATTTTAAGTACATCTAAAAAACCTTAGCTCGAATTGAATTAAGGTTAAAAAAAGTGTGTGTGTACGTATGTACACGCGTTAGAAGTTATACTTCTTCGGCGTAATAAGATAAAAATCTTTTTAAAAACTAAAATGTTATCTATAGCTAACTTCATCATGTCGGTTTTTCGCGACGGTGTGCTCGCGCATCGTAAAAATTTACTCTCATCATTTTTCCTAACGCGCCAAAAGAAGTATAACTTCAAAAATACTTATACAAGAAAAAGTGCAGTCTCAAACAGAGTATTAATGATCGAAGTTAACATATAACTTAATTATGTTTAAATGAAAAGTAACGAAATGAAATTGAAAACTGTAGTAAAAAGTAGTAGTAGTAGTAGTAAAAAGAAGCGGGAAATTGTATATTTTTTTTGTTTTTATATCATTAAAATAATACAGTGAAAAATCGCTGCAACATCTTACATAGATACTAAATACAAAAAGATTTGCCCCGAACTATTATTACTTTATCTTAGCACATTTCTTGAACATAAAAAAAATTGGACTATGTTGAAATATTGATATATTTTTTGCAGTATTGGTATAGAACATTAATAGAAATAGAATAAACAAATAAATTGCCCTGGACAAATTACACAAATAGATCTAACCTCATAGTAAGCATATTATTTGCTTATGCTATGGGACTATGATTCTAACACATAGAAATAGATACATATATGTATACACGAATTAAAACAAATACCCTCAGACACAGAAATCACACAAAGGTTTGCCCTGGCCAGGAATCGAATCCGAGCCTCGAGTTTAATCGATGGTCGTGTGCAATAACCCCTCGAGTCACAGGACACTACATCGTCACCGTCGGTCTCATCGGCAACAAAGAACTCTTTTCTGTCCGGCGCCTAACGCTGAGCGGCAAGCCACTACTACCTACTCCTCCAATCAAACGCAGAGGTTCAGTCTCCAGGGAGCCCTTGTTGCTGATGCTGTAAGGAACAATCTAATCTATTTAGATAATGATGATCAGCCTGATGCTGAACACTCTGCTCGTCCACAAAATGTGGTTGTGAAAACCGCTAGGTTTGCACAGAAAAAAAAACCATGCACTCCCATAAAAAAAAGAAACCCTAGACCAACCGGCCACAAATGGTGATACATTAATACCTAGTTTTCCGGCAAGCTTTTTTTTAAAAAAAAATATAACAATGGAAAGCAAACAAGCAGCCGGATTTCCTGATGGTAAGAAAATCAAGCCGCCTAGAGACACCAAAGGTGGTGATGGTGCGTTGACAACCTGAAACCGGGATGTTAGGCCTCGAGCAAAAGTAAGTTTACCGGCTACCTTACCCTCCGAATATAAAGCCCGGTGTAGTTGTAAAAACCGCGAAGTTGACAACACATTAGTCATTAAAAAAAACCTTCCAAACATGAACACGTCAAGGGCAAACATAATCTTATTGAATATATATCAGTTAAAAAATATGTCCACCAATGAACATAGATCACTTAGCTCTCGACACTATCGGAATACGTATGCACCTCATTCGAATCCCATTCAATTAAGCATGCATTAATTAGGATTAAATCACGCGATTGTACACTTTATGTACTTGTAATAGGGTTGCGCTAAATTTAGTTTTTCGTCAGCTCTGCGTAGGGTCTCGTGGGATAGTTCTCAACGTTCTGTAATAACTTTAACAATTCCTAACCTCCTGGTACATATTATCGTAAAACAATCTGGTGAAGTCAAATTTTCTCTTTTCATTTCCTAGAGATGTTTTGTAAAATTAAAAAATTTTAACAATCCCCAACACAACTTATGCTTAATGTTAGGTAGGTACATTAAAACTATTTAAATGCCGTCAACTTTCAAACACACAAACACATCACACAAACACACACACACACACACACACACACACACACATAACAGTGTTGTGGGTTAAAAAGAGAGGATGAGGGCTACGAGGCACGACATTAACTTGGTTATTTCTTTTCAATGGGCTAGTTTTTAGGCTCATATTAATGTGTAAAAGTGATGTTATTGAAAGTTTATCGCTACTGTGGTCTAGCGGTTCAGTTGTTGGACTTGACTGCAAGAGGTCCCAGGACGGGCAACAAAAAGAAAATTGAGTTTTTCCAGTTTTCTAATAAAAAAATGTTGCTCGGGATTGGAAATGTGCTCGGTTTGCGATAGGCTTGCCACCTATCACATTGTGGGACTTAGTGTCTTCGGCTAGTCGTGGGTGCCCTGGTAGTGTCTCTGCCTAGTCTTTCGGGGATATGGGCGTGAAGATGTTTTTTTTAGATAGTAGCTTAGGACTGCGGTTTGTTTTAAGAATTTGTCATTAACAAATTTGTCAAAACAAAAAGAATTTCTGAAACGATTTTGATAAAACATATATGAGAATTTTAGGTATTCAATGAGATTTTTAGATGCTCCATTGAATATTGAGGTCCAATTCACTGTAGATTAATTGGCTTCTGACTGAATGTGTCTATACTTTTCTTAATGTTTAGGTATTTATCATTCTTGATGGATGCATACTTTTGTTTACTAACACTAACAAAAAATATATATTTGGCTTTTTAAAAGAAACGTACAAATTACCTTCATAAAAGTAGGTAAATATGAAATAAGAGAAAGGTCCTGTGTTTCCCGGTTCCCAAATTTTTTGTATGATGCAGATAAGTGCATCGTCCGCAGGGCCAAGGGCCTCAGCAAGGGCCTTCACCCCGGTGAAAGTACTACTTACAGCCATCTCACTTATTTGGTTCATTCACTTTTGAGTAGGACAACGACGGCATGGATGTGCTTGAACGATAAAACTTTTTACGGGTGTGAAAAACTGTATAAGTAGCTGTATTTAGCACTAAGTGATGTTTGTGGCTTCGTATGCATATTAAAGCAATTTTATCTTGTGGCAGCACAGTGAACTATACAAAGTCCTATTTATTAAAATTAGTAGTTCAACTCTTTCGACTTAAAAATAAAACATGCATAAAAATACTCGTATATATATACTCAAATTTATACGTCAGGGTTTTTTAGGAATTGTTCGTATGTAGAGGCGGCATACCTAAAACATCATACACGTAGTTATGTAAGAAAGTTTTGAAAAATGCAAAGAACTCCTAAGGATTGTCCAAATTAAATAAATCGATTGCCTACATACATAACATAATATTATAAAAACATACTCGTACATCCGGGAATATATTTTAAGGAATCCTGCGTTTCTGATTTTAGAACGTATGTTCTATAAATATTTTTACTTTAATTTATTAAAAGTCATAAGAAGCATTGCAAAATCTTGGGAGACATAAAATAAAAAATACTGATACTACTATACTTCTGATTTTTTAAGAAGTGGAACTGATTGCCTTAATATGATAAAAAATATTGTGGGCAATTGTATTTTTTACAGCCTTATTGGTCGAGGCGTGAACGTAAATACCACCACCGATTCACAATTTCATGCTATCGATTCCTGTCCGTTTTCATTTCTGGGCCTGTAGTTTCTCTGCTTAAAAGTTATTTTTTTTTTTAATTATAGTACTGATATTACGATTTGCTTACATTGTCTAATTTCCATTAGTGTGATGAACGTTACGTGTCTGTATCTCTGGGTGTGGGTTTATCGTTATCTATATCGATACTTATATGAAAGCCTATGTCCAGCAGTGGACGATATTGATACTTTGGTATGTTATTATCCTTGACTAAACAACAACCACCATAACATATAAACGCAAAGTATTTTGTACAAAGATATTTATTTGTTTTTGTAAATGACACTAGAGTGTTTCATAACTTTGTAGCAGCAATCTGCTCTATTGTAGCATTGTTCCAAAATTTCCAAGGCTAGGCGGAAGAAAGCTCGAAAAGCGACAGTGGAATCCACCGGCGCCTGCGCGTGAGGCTTTAGAAAGAGCATTGCCTCCAACAACGAGAGATTTCCATAGAAAAAATATTTTCCATCTCTAAGTTAAGGATTTCACAGGAATAAATGAACAGTCATAAGCATAGATTTAAGTTTTTCCTCCGTCGTAAACAACTTTAACTTGAAACCATAGCCTATTCTATACTAAGGATTTAAACTGAATTGAAAAACAAGAGGTGGTAAGTTCGAATGCATGTTTTTTATGTTTGTTACACGATGAACCAAATTTGATAATGCTTTTTCGTAAAGAAGGTCATGATTTCGAGGTGGTCTCAATCAACGATGCATATTTTCGATTATGTTGATCACAAAACTTACCTATGCATCATTAAGTATAACTCAAAACTACTAATAGGCTGTTAATCAAACTAATATGCTCATCAATAGTTATCTTAAAAAGTATCAAATTGCAACGTGGTAATGAAATTATTGGAGTCGATTAAAGGTAGTTCATTAGAACGTTGCAATTTAATCATTCTTCCTAATGGTAAAGCTAATGATGGGTGAATGGTCCTACATAAATCAAGAAACAAAAATACTACAACAACAACAAATATAGGATAACCTACATTAACAAGTATAAATCAAAAACCACTTCGAGGAGCATGATAAAATTTAAATGGAACTACTTTACTAGGTGGTAGAGTTTCGCAGCGACTCACCAGGATTGGTACCACCGCCTTACTTATTCCTGCCGCCATCACGTCATTACGTGTTCCGGTTCGGAGTGTAAGGTAGCCGGTAAACTTACTTTTGCTCGAGGTATAACATCCCAGTCTCAGGTTGGCAGCGCACCATTACCACCTTTGGTGTCTCTAGGCGATGTCAATTTCTTACCATCAGGAAATCTGTCTGCTTGTTTCCATTCCAATATCTAAAAAAAACCATGCCTTTCCCAAATCGAACCATCAAAATTGGTTAGTTATTGGCCGAATAATCTCGAAACAATCATACAAAATAAATTAAAAAGAATAGGTACATCCGATTAAATAGCACCTCCTTTTTTGAAATCATTTAAAAATGCTAAAATGACCTTTAGTCTTATTTTGATAGTAGCTACGAGTAAAATGACGTGCATTGTCGGTGGGCGTAAATCCTCAGCCCTTAGGACTGAGGACCGGTTTTGGAAAGTGACGGCGAGTTTACTTTCTCCTTGATCCTGTGTGACACTGATAAGAAAACTTCTTGACGGACCACATTGGTAATTTTATGCATTTTAAAATCGTAATAATTAGGCAGGGATCTGCAAAAACCGACTTCAAATATTTCATTAAGTGTATGTAGTAAATTATCAAATGGCGATGTCGAAATTTGATAATTCTTTTTTCGAAATATAGCAAATGCAGATTTGTTGCACGTAGATTTTACCAACATCCTAGTAGTAGTTGATGAGGTCATGAATATAGAAAAAAAATGCATTATTTAGTATAACCTAAAAATTTACATATTGGATCATATTAATATTAACATTGGGACCACTTTGGCCTATATTTCAAAAAAGTAACCACCAATATATTTTTTATTTTTTGCCGAGTGATCTCGTAGCAAACATACAAAAAATAGTAAAAAATATAGTTAAATATAAACCCACCTCTGTTTTGGAGTCAGTTAATAGTTGTTCTGACGAGGTGGTAGAGTTTCGCAGCGACTCACCCGGATTGGTACCACCGCCTTACCTATTCCTGCCGCTATAACGTCCTGACGTGTTCCGGTTTGGAGGGTAACGTAGCCAGTAAACTTACTTTTGCTCGAGGCCTAACATCCCGGCCTCTGGTTGGCAACGCACCATTACCACCTTTGGTGTCTCTAGGCAGCGTGTATTTCTTACCATCAGGAAATCCGTCTGTTTGTTTGCGTTTTAATATCATAAAAAAATATATTGCTTGAAGTCAGTGTTTGGTCATGTACACAAATAAACCTTAAGGTGATAAAATTATCTCTTTTACAAAAGATTACACAATATTGAGAGACAAAAGATTTTACAATATCAAGTAAGTGTGTTACAAACAAACGAAAAAACATGCAGTCGAATAGAAAACCTCATGATAAAGGATAGTAAAGAAACAGGTGGCTCTACTTTGAGAGGCAATCGTCTGTTATTGACAATGTAGATATTGCTGATGCGTGGATTTGTGGCCGACTACCCTTCATGGATACGACAATGGCCTGCACCGTCGTTGTGATGCAGAATTAGGAAACTTTGAAATGGTAAAGTTTTTGTTCGAACTAATTTATCAAAAATGATTAGTTAGTTTTGCTATTGATCATTTGTACAAATAAATGATAATTACACAAATTGGTCAGCGAAGGATGTGTGGAACCCATCACTTGATCATCTAGAAATTAAGGTTATTGTATTATTCTGTTTTTCTGCATAGTCACAATTATGTAGTTCAGTGCCATAGTGTTACTGCTCGTCATTGTCATGTTCCGTGCTAGAATATATGGAAAACTTACGTACGGGCCAAAAATCTATTTACACACTATTTAATATATAGTTAGTAGATAATACTGTTTTGAAAGCTGAGCTAATGTCACAAAATGTTGAATTTTTCAACATTTTGAATGACAAAAAAATTGGGGAAAAACTGCTTAAAACTAGGATAAACAACGTTTTATTTTTTCTTGTGTAAACTGGGTAAGTAAAACAAAGTTCAAGTTAGTTTGTAACAAAAATAACTACACATCGCCTGTAGACACTATATACTATGATGTTTGGGCAACCTATGTACTGCTAATGTCATACTAATAGTAACTAAAATACATGTTTATACCGTTAAACACATTACCCTTTTTTTGCATGAGCACTGAGGTAATTACAAACACAGGCCAAAGTAAAATTGGTTCGGTTGTCGGTTCTAACAAAAGCTTAGAACAAAAAGTGCATAGTGTCAACGCGCAGGTTAACGAACGTTCCTGCACACCCAAACGAGGAATAGGGTTCATGTTTCGGCCGTGCAGATAAACTGTTGATATATTAATTTTAAGAAAAATAAAAGTTGATTTTGCGTTTAATTTGTGAAGTCTAAATTTTTGTAAATACCTAAATCTTTTCTCCTGTCCTTTTATTTTATTGTTGGTTTCGCTTTTACAGCGTCATCCGAGCTACTCTAAAACTGCTTATTACTGGTGTAATGTTTTACTGATTAACAACGGATTATATAAATCATTTACAAAATGACGTAAAACTGAATAAACATAATAATATAAAGTATATGTTTTCGGTCTGAACTGAACATCAATGCATTTACTTGTAAGATTATAAAGGAAAAGAAAAAATATTTTTTTTGCAGAATATGAGTGCTATAAAGATGTTACAAAATTATTTAGACATTCCAACTTCTACCAACTTGTGGTGTGAAAATTAGTTCAATAGAAGTCTTTTCGTTTCTTTCCTCTAATTTTTAATATTAATTATTTATAGTTTAAGCGTAGTAAAACTACAAAGAAAGTGTTAAGCATCTCGACGACATCGTAACATTTATGCATTATGAAGTATTTAAGTTATACACCACTTTATGGTTCATAATTAAATTTGTACGAGACCAATTCGAAATTGTGACCTATTTTACCAAAAAAGTAACCCTAAAAATCTCTCTGAGTAATCACATAAGGAACATTCCAGTAGAAAAATATATAGTTAAATTTATAACCTCCTTCTTATTAAAGTCGGTTAAAATTTAAGAAATAATAAGTAGTGATAGGAATTTGTTTATATGATACAAATCAGTTATTCATTCATTTAAACTTATCAACTGTTTTTACAGATCATCAAAATAAACAGACCATAATGTAAGCGTAGTAAAACTGCAAAAATTCATTACAATTTTAATAACTAGGTGACAGTATTAATTATACTAACTAGGTGAAATAATATTTTAAAATCTCGTTAATGTCCAAATACCATTTGGACATTAATAAAATTTGAGATTTGTAATAAAATAAAATAAATGGTTTAGAATTGACGAAGAAATCGATGAACATACACAAAAAATGTAGGAGTCAATAACAAAACATACTCATTTTTCGAAATCAGTTGAAAATGCATGACTAAGTAGATACAAGATCACATAATTTATGCATTGTTAAAGTTGTACTAAATATCAACTGCAAACAGTGAGAATTTAAGATTGCTATGAATATAAAAGTTTATCCAAATTCCCGTTGCGGTGTACCCACCACGTGCAAGGCCGGGTCGGCGACCGACGCCGGTGCAGCCTCCGCGCTGAAACTAGCTCTATATCTACTGACATATTTTCACGCTAATCGGCTTGTGGGGTGGGCTGTCATTGTCACTACGCATTTTTACTCGATTGCAGAAGTAGGGTTATGTAGGTGTAAATTTTGTAAATCAAGATTTAAATAAATATTAAAGAATAATATTTATTTAAATCTTGATTTACAAAATTTACACTTTTATCTTGTGGGGTACCACTAAATGGCACCTGTTTGTTGGTCTTTAAATAAACCAAATATGTTAATGGTGCGTTGCCAGTCTGAAGCCACATTAGATTACAAATTTATTCCGACGTGCATCTTCATGCCCGTATCCCAGAAGAGATACAACAAGGGGGCTTAGAAGGCGTTTGCCCCGCAACTTTTCTTTAAGAAATACTTGTACAGTCAGAATGCAAAACTTTAGGTAGATTGATATAATTTAAGTAAAGGCAAAGTACTGTAGAAAAAATGCAAAAATATTTACTAACAATTATTATAACAATCAACGGAAAATAGAACAAAAAACATGATTAATCACCATTATCAGTCTCACATATCGTTTTAAAAACATAACTAATGCTAATAATTAAGAATTACAACAATCAACTTTTTGCATTTCATTTCATTTGGACTGTTTTATTGATAGTTCCGTGCCAAGATTCAACTGTTTTTATTGAAATAAAAAAAAAATATTTTAGTACTTAAGTCGGAAATAAACTGGCATAGCCAAAAAGTCATCGGTTTCTAGTATTTATTTTATTTACACATAATATGTATTAAATAAGTAAACTTATTAACCATAAAAATAAAATAAAAATATGTAATACCTCATTATGTAGATGATGTTACTTTGTTCTTAAAATGTTGCGGGGCAAACGCCACTCAAAAATATTAAGAACAATGGACGTGGTCGTTTCACCCGAATCGGACGACACTCAGCGGGGCAAACGCCTACTAAGCCAACCAGGGCATCCACGACTAGCTATATGAGGGTCAAACTGAAAGTTCTTAGAAAATCAAAAACTAAGCATTCTAGCAAGTTATTACTTTTATTATAACTTTTCAAAATAGCGTCCATTTACATCAATACATCGCTGTATTCGATGGAATCATTGAGAAAAGCACCTTGCCCACTCGGCCTTAGGGGTCTCTTCGACGGCGTTTTGAAACGCAGCCACTGCTTCTTCGGCGTCCATAAAATGTTTTCCTCGAAGTTTTTCTTTTATTTTCGGGAATAAATAAAAATCGCAGGGTGCGAGGTCGGGGCTATACGGCGGGTGACCCAGTAATTCCACGTCTGAGGTCGCCAAATAGTCGATCGTTTGCCTGGCGGTGTGCGACGAGGCATTGTCGTGATGAAGGAGGATCCTGCTGCGAGGTCGTTTCTCGCGAACTTTTTCCAAGACAAGTGGCAAACAGTTGTTAGTGAACCACTCTGCATTAACCGTTTTCTGATCCTCTAAGACAACTGTCGCGTAATGACCTGTCTTTCCAAAGAACGAGGCCACCATCTTTTTTCCAACACTTCGACCTCTCTTCACTTTAGTTGGCAACTCTTCGGAAGGAAATACCCACTGAGCAGACTGTCTTTTGGTTTCCGGATTATAACAGTAAATCCAGCTTTCGTCACCCGTTAGTATGTCGAACACAGCATTTGAGTCACCTCCGTTAAATTTTTGGATCATTTCTCGGCACCAATTAACACGGCGGAGTTTTTGAGCCTCGGTCAAATTATGCGGTATCCAGCGGGCACAAAGCTTCCTGACCGCTAAATGTTCATGGAGGATTTTGTGCACTTGACTCATACCTATGCCTAGACTTGTCCAAATCTGCTGATAGGTCACTCTTTTGTCAGTCTCTATCATACGCCGCACAACACTGATATTGTCTTCAGTCGTCGCTGTAGAAGGCCGTCCCTCACGCAAATCATCGGTGAGATTAGTTCGACCACGTTTGAATTCATTAAACCAGTTGTAAACTGTGGCACGAGATGGGGCTTCATCGTGAAAAGCCAATCGAAGTCTATCATAACTTTCTTGTTGAATTATATGACATCGAAAGTCATAAAAAATCATTGCACGAAAATTTTCTCGGCTTAAATTCATTCTGACGTGCACAGACAATTTTCAATTTGCCACCAAATGACAAATGAATGAAATGTATACTCAATATTATTGGTAAAGAGTTCTATTTTCAAAATTTAAACTTTT
Source organism: Calephelis virginiensis (assembly GCA_002245475.1). NCBI lineage: Eukaryota > Metazoa > Arthropoda > Insecta > Lepidoptera > Riodinidae > Calephelis > Calephelis virginiensis. The sequence goes on from NJDC01002429.1 coordinate 459,187, forward strand.
TTTTTAATATAATGCTTTTAAGTTGCCAGTTTTAAAAACTTTCAGTTTGGCCCTCGTACTACTACACGACTATACTAAATTCCAGAATGTCATAAGTGGCAAGTCAATCGAGCACACAATCCAAGTCAACGTTGTTTTTGTTAGGAAATTGAAAACACATACTTTCTTTTTGTTGCCCGGCGGGGGGTCGAACCCGGGACCTCTTGAAGTGAAAACTAACATTGAGCCGCTATTCCATAGAGGAGACTATCTTAATTATATTACATAACAGCGATTCGTTTAATTCCATTGTTTAAATTTCGTTTACAAGCAATTGTGGAAAAGTACAGGTGCGTGTTTACAATAAATATTTCTAATTAGATACAATAAATTACTTTAACCTTTTTCAAGGTCAAACTGGTAATGACAACTAAGTATTTGCATATTTGATGATAAAACATATTGCATCATTATAAAACATGAGCATGTAGGTATATATTTCTGCAAATAAGCAAAAAGAACACCCGGTCATTCCTTAAATTGTTATACGTAAACATTGTTTAATTCATTGTACCTATAAAGTGAAATGAAATACCTATTACATGAGCCATTGTTGTGTTCCGGTTTAGGAGTTTTAGGAAGATAAAATTATAGTATCCTGGTAATTCAAAATTCATTCAAATCTTTAGTCTCTATTTTTAACCCGTGACGATAAAAGAGGAGTGACATAATATTGTCGTGCCTATATGTGTGTGTCTATCTGCCGCTTAGATTTTTTTTACGATTTTGGAAGGCAAACAAGCAGACGGATTTCCTGATGGCAAGAAATTCACGCCACCTAGAAACACCAAAGGTGATAATGGTGCGTTGCCAACCTAAGGCCGGGATGTTAGAGCTCGAGCAAAATAAGTTTACCAGCTACCTTATCCTTCCAACTGGAACATGTCAACGGCAAGCACTGATGTTATGGTGGCAGGAATAGGTAAATCTGTGGTACCAATTCGAGCGATTCGCTGCAAAATTCTACCACCTAGTCAGATTCCACGGTGTTACTGACGGTAAGCCTATGATCTCTTTTTACGAACTGCCTGGCAGGAAGGCAGATGGTCTATTCTGCAAAGGAGCCAAGACCAACACGGGGAAAGTAATAAGTAAACAACAAAAAACATTTTTTTCAAATACTTGTTTAATTATTCAATTTTTTTCGAAACTTCAAACGCTTTCTAGTTCGATATTTTGATATCTAAATCTACAATTCCCAAGCTATAGGTATACTTTACTAGGCTGGTAAGATTTTCTCTTTTCTATCCCTACGCGGCATTATCACTATCCATCCAACACCTCTCACTACATATTTGATATTTTCCATCGTCGGCGCTTGGTAAAACTTCCAAATATTCATATTTTTAAATGAAAAAACACTTGTACTGTTTTACGTATCACTCAGTTGCTTAAGTTCTAGCCCTGATAATGCTGTCATAAGCGAAACCGGTAGGCTATTTATAATATAATAAACTAGCTGTTACCCGCGGCTTCGCCCGCGATAAATTAAGATGTAAGCTATCCTATCTCTCAAGTTGGATCGAACTGCACATGGTGTGCGAATTTTGTGTTTATGAGTCCATTGAGGACAAACATTGTGACACGAGATTTATATATATTAGATTATTAGTGATACGTGAAACAGTACAAGTGTTTCTTCATTTAAAAATATGGACCTCTCACTACCTTTTTCCCGAATATATTATGCTCATATAAACACATTAATTATATGGAGTTTTCCCACAAAATAAAAACAAAATCCTTTCGACGGCAATTCTCAATAACAAACAATAACATCGGATCAGCGAAAATTTTGACCACCAACGTGTTCATTCATTCGTTCTGCGAAACATTCCATTTGGGTTAGACCGACTTCTGAATAAATTACTCACTATATGGTTATGAATTAAGCGGTAATTGTGAAGCTTCCAGTTGTCAATGAAGACTACCTCCGTCAGGCCGGCGATTGTAATAAGAAACAACTCTAGGCCATACCATAGCATAGAATAGTAGATTTTATATACTACCTGGAGTATTTACGATGGTAGGTACTGAGATTATGTGGTGAAAAGGAAATGAAAAATGTGAATTCTTTATTTGCGGAATATGTGTGTTAAATCGCCTATGTGGTCTAGCGGTCCGGGTGTTGGACTTGACTGCATGAGGTCCCGGGTTCGAATCCCGGGTCGGTCAACAAAAAGAAAGTTGGATTTTTCCAATTTTCTAATAGAAAAAAAAGGTTGGTCGGGATTGTAATTGTGCCCGATTGGCGATAAGCTCGCCACCTATCACATTGTGGGACTTAGTATCTTAGGCTAGTCGTGGGTGCCTTGGTTGTACATCTGCCTACCTCTTCGGGGATATGGGCGTGAAGATACTTATGTGTGTTAAAAAGTTGTTACAAAGATATTTAAAAATACAACAAGTTCTACCACATTGTGGTGTACAAATATTTAATTAAATTAAGACAAATTAAATATTTATATAAATTTTAACATTTAAATCATAGCACTTATTTATACTTTTAATAAATATTTTATTTATTTACATATTTGATAACCTTCATAATTTATTACAAACAATTTTAAAGGCAGATTAATTTTAATCATATCTACTGTACACTACCACCGTTTCCAACCCTAGCCAGACAGGAGAAGAAACGGCGAAACGGGTCACGATGGTTGGTAAGTGGTTTGATAATCATAGTGTGAATGTCCCTGTTCTTTATGATTAGCTATGTCGGATACAGTCGACGAACAACAACTAGTATCTCTCATATATCACATGAACTACTTCCTATGGCTATCATACGATGGTCACCATGGTTAATAAGTGACCTGATAACCATTGAGGTATTGCAACAGTGTAAAATGAACTGACGCTTTTGGAAACAGTAACATACGTCTGCCATATACCACGTGGACTACTTGCGAAGGTAGTCACCATACGACGGTCACGGTGCTTGGTAAGTGATCTGATAACCATAGAGATATTGCCACAGTGTTATATAAGCTGGCACTGTCGGGCAACCCGGCAACTAGACCGGAACGCTACTTGATATACAGCGTGATCTTTATTATAAACACCTGACACGGTAAACAAGTCGTACCTAATTTAGAAGCTCAGCGGTCATGATTTTTTGATACATTTACAAAGTAAGAAATAAAAAATAAAGAAAATATCTTTACGCCCATAGACCAAAGCGGAAGACAGAGGCACAACCAGAGCACCCACGATTACCCGAAGCCCACAATGTAATAGGTGGCAAGCCTATCGCCAACCGGACACAAGTCCAATTAAGGGCTACATTATTTTTAATAGAAAACTGAAAAAAAAAGAAATTTATACTTATACTTTTGTTAAGAGGTAATGAAAAGTTGGTAGACATGTTCGACGGGTTTCTTCTTGGCTTTCACAACTAAATTTGTCGGTCTTTGGTCGACAAAACTGTTTAAATTATTGTTAAAAATGGAGACTTATTATTATCATCATTATAGAATAACAAACTTTGCGTCAGTGATTATTTATAAAAAGCGGTTGTCTGTAAAGTCGGTTTACTAACGTTAGTTGAATGTGACAACGTCATAAGAACGGAGGCCGATTGTGCCTCTTTGTCGGTCGTTCCGCGCTCCCGCTTGCAGTTCAAGCCTCAAATGAAACGCCTCAGAGCGAGGTAACGCTGCATGAGTCATGTTTTTTGGTGTGTGCAGCCGGCTCCATCAAATTATAAGACGTTGTCACGTCAAAAAATATAAACAGAAACATTTTAAGGTAGAATATATTAAACCATGTGTTCTTTGTTCCCCGTGTTGGTCCGGGCTCCTTTGTAGAATAGACCATCTGCCTTCCTGTGCCAGGTAGCTCTGACTGATCTGACTAGGTGGTGGAGTTTCGCAGCGACTCACCTGGATTGGTATCACCGCCTTACCTATTCCTGCCGCCATAACGTCATGACGTGTTTCAGTTCGGAGGGTAAGTTAGCCGGTAAACTTACTTTTGCTCGAGGCCTAACATCCCGGCCTCTGGTTGGCAACGCACCACTACCACCTTTAGTGTCTCTAGGCGGCGAGAATTTTTTACCATTAGGAAATCCATCTGCTTGTTTGCCTTCCAATGTCATAAAAAATCTCTAAAAAGCAGATACTCAACATCGTTGACCAGAATATACTGAATAAATTACTTTCAGCCTAACCAGAATTGAAATTATATTGAAAAAGCAGCATATGTTGACAAAATTAGTAGCAATCAACAAAATAATACATTTTGTCAAAATCGATTTTCTTGCATGAACGAAGACGAAAGAAACTGTGATGATATATTGAAAATGTCTGTGTAGGAATAAATACCTAAATATAAACTATTCAAAACAATTAGTCAACTTTCCTTAATGGTATGTAGCCAAAGATCACAGCCGCATGTAGTTACAGTAATAATAATAATAATTATTATTTTTGTCTTGCTTTAAATCCTTTGAGTACATTGCTAAGGGATTTAAAGCTAGGTTATCGCTTGCGTAAAGGGGGTGAGACTATTTGTCATCTTTTGTACATGGATGATCTCAAGTTGTTTGCATCAAATAAACCAGACTTGTTGTCACTACTTAATGTAACACATACATTTAGTATTGTCATTAGGAGGGAGTTTGGCGTAGATAAATGTGCGGTTGTACATGTGCGAAACGGGAAGATTGTACAGAGCGACTCTCAGATATCTCTCCGAAACAGAAACTTACAAATATCTTGGTATGCCAGAGGGTCTAGGTATGCTAGATCGGGAAGTTAAACAGCTGGTGATAGAATGTTTCCTTGGTCGCTTAACAAAAGTGTTGAAAAGCCTTTTGTCAGGGGGTAATAAGGTGCGCGCTTTCAACAGTTGGGTGATGCCTGTTTTAGTATACACCGTTGGCACATTAAGATGGACTCAGACAGAGCTAGACACCTTGGACCGAAGAGTCCGTAAACTATTGACAACATATCGCATGCATCATCTACGCTCCTCTATGATGAGATTGTATATTCCTCGGAAATCTGGAGGACGTTGCTTCCTTAATGCCAAAAACCTTCATAACCGTGAAATATACAATCTTAGAGAATACTTCCTACATGTTGAGAGTGAAATGCATCGTGATGTAGTGTCAGTGGACAATGGACTGACTCCACTCTCTTTAGGTAAAGAGAACTGGAATAAACCGGTGGTACTTAGTACTCAGGATCGCTTGAACGTATGTAAGAGAAAAGAACTACATGGTCGATTTTATTAGGTTCTTTATGGGCCTGATGTCGATACACTAGCATCCGTATCTTGGTTACGATTCGGTGACCTCTTTGGTGAAACTGAAGGTTTTGTTTGTGCAATTACTGACGAGGTTGTCAAGACGAATAACTATCGGAAATACATCATGAGGGATGGCACAGTTGACATATGTCGAGCGTGCCATCGTCCTGGTGAGTCTATTAGGCATATTATTTCCAGGTGTTCTCATCTTGACAACGGCGAGTACTTGCTCAGGCATAACCAAGTAGTCAAGATAATCCACCAGCAACTTGCTATTCGATATGGACTTGTCGATTTTGAAGTGCCTTACTATAAATATACACCGGAGCCCGTTCTTGAATATAGCCATGCTACTGTGACCGATCTATCATCACGGACAGGACTATTGTTGCAAATAAGCCTGACATCGTGCTGGTAGATCGGTTAGAGCGCCGGGCTTTTTTTGTTGATATCACGGTTCCACGTGACACTAAGGACTAAGGAAAAATTGACAAAATACATAGACTTAGCGCACGAGGTTACTGACATGTGGGATTAACTCAACAATAATTGTCCCTATAGTTGTGTCAGTAAACGCTCTAATAGCGAAGAGTCTCGACCAACATCTTAATAGACTCGCTCTACAACCCTGGGTTAAGGGCCGAATTCAGAAGGCAGCAATTTTGGGGACGGCACGCATTGTGCGGAGATTCCTCACTCTGTCGCCCTGACCACTGACGGTTTAGTTGTAAGACCACCGTTTTTGGTAACCTGTTTTTTATGTTTATATTTTTAATATTTTTTTTATATTAAATGTATAAACGTAGACAATATGAGGCATTGAAAATAAATGATAATAATAATAAAGTCTATTTCCACCAAAATATTGCATGCTTTCACTATTCCAATCTAAACTAAAGAATCTACACAAATTGGTGACACATAATTGTAACTAACTTATAACAGTGTAGGTAAATATGTAATCGGAATATATGAGGGCGAATTAATTTTATGCGCGGTTAAGGGCTCTATTTAGTGTACCAAAAAGCTTAAAATAAAGTCTTGTTATGATTGTTTCGTCCTATCATCTATCCCTGTCAGTGAGTGTACCGCGTGATATGGCATATCGTCACAAAAAAGATCAACCTGTATGTAGCAGTTTGGATTGCAACCAGTTTTACGCAAGAGCGTGCAAATTGAGAAGAATAAAACAGTGATCACTTCCTACTGTTTATGTCACTGTCCTACTTTTTTAATTCAATTATTCTTAAAAAAAGAATAAGTTTCATGAATATTTATATCAAACCTCTTTTAATGTCGCTGCTAACACCAATCTTAGTATTTGGGTTAGTTTATTATGTTCATTATATTAATTAAATCGGTTAAAGTTTAGAAATTAACCTGACAGTATTTTTATTGGATATTAAGGCAATTTTCCTCACGGTATTCTAGATTGGAAATAGACGCCAAAGATGTTAATGTTACGATGTCAACCTGTTACTTGGCTGTTAAGCGTCCTGTGTAAGTGAATTAATCGGTTAGGGTATACAGGTGGTCCTCGTCCACGACACTGAGGAGCACTGACGATATGGCGGTAAGTTGTTCTGCGGACTGTGCCAACTATACTGATTGTATAAAATATGCATATGGTCCAAGACCTCAGTTCAAACATACCCCACTTTCTTTTAGAAATCAACCCCCAAAAATTTACATGGGGGAGATAAAGTTTGTGTAAAAATCGAAACAATTCTACAATTTTAACGCTGACAAAATCGCGGGCAATCAGGTAGTATTACAAATAACTGAAAATATCCCTAAAGAAATACCACAATTGGAGCCTAACCCCAAAGAAAGCAAATTAAATACTTGTGTTATGGGTGTTTGTCAATGATATATTTAATGTAATGTTATTTTGATATGGGCGTAAAGATACTATGATTTTAAAATATTTAACAAGATTATTCAACAAATTGCTGAGTAAAGAAGAGTTTTAGTCACTCCGATAACAAAAAGTTTACTGAGGCATGCTATACTCGCATTTGCAAGGAACTGTTCGCTTTTCTATGCAAGGAAACTCTCTTATCATACGGTGAACAAATACGAATCGAAAATTACCCGGATATTGTACAGGGTGGACATAAAACTTGTATGAGGGTACCTTATAGCTAAGGTACCCTTATAGGCTAGGATGGTCGTGCGTCGTTAGCAATACGTGCTACGTCAACTTCTACGCATCTCTCTTTTTGTTAAAGAATTTCTATATACATATACGTGATGCCAAAACTTTGGACCCTCTTTACGAAAACTGCGCGGACGCAGGAGTATAAAATTTGGCACACTTATAGTTTATGTGTAGGAGAAGTGCAGAACGCTAATATTTTTCAATAATAGTGCTTATAAAGTACATGACATCAATAAATAAAACATTAGCCACACTACTATGCATTTGACACACACAAACAAATATATTGATGTTGACGATAGAAGATCACAGATGGCACACTAACTATTCGGGAAACAAAATAGTTAGTTGGTTTTGAGGAATGAAGATGGCGTTCTTATCAACAAGATATTAAAATTTATTATGGTCGAATTTCGAGCAATGGGCGACCACTAGTATTACATAATGCAGTATTAGAGCAAAACAAATATTTAGAAAAAAGAGCAACTGAGTTTTCTGTAAAAGTTAATCATCTATTGTTCTGTTTTTATTCGTAACTTTAAGTTTGATAAAACATCAACTAAAACTTGAAAAAGTATTAAAACTATTGATTTCTTGTATTATTAAACGAGTGAAGTTTTAAATCCTATTCAAGAACTTTTATCGAACTACATTTTATACATATAAAAAATATATATATCTTAATATATATCGCCTATGTGGTCAAGCGGTTCAGTTGTTGGACTTGACTGCATCCCGGGTCGGGCAACAAAAAGAAAATTGGGTTTTTCCAAATTTTCTAATAAAAAAAATGTTGCTCGGGATAGGATATGTGCCCGGTTGGCGATAGGCTTGCCACCTATCACATTGTGGGACTTAGTAGCTTCGGCTAGTCGTGGGTGCCTGGTTGTGCCTCTGCCTACCTCTTCGGGGATATGGGCGTGAAGATACTTACTTACTTATTTTATATATCTTAACGAAATACGTAGTCAAAGATCCAAGGGCTACGTCTAGCTCTTCGGCTAAGCCCCATAATGTGATAGGTGGCAAACCTGTTGCCAACCAGGCAACTTATATTTTATAAGAAACTAGCGATACGCCCCGGCTTTGCATGGGTATAAAATATACATATAAACTTTGCTCTTCAAACACTTTATTTATTAAAAAAAAACGCATTGAAATCCGTTGCGTGTTTTGATTAAATCATAAAAAGGGACATAGGCACAGAAAACGCGACTTTGTTTTATACTATGCAGTGATTAGAAAAACACATTTCCTTTTATCTTGTCGGACTCACGAAGTCAAATCCAATACATCCTTATGTTATCCTATTATCCTTATATTATCCAAACCTTAACTTATAAACACAATCATTAAATTAATAAAAAAAAAATGGGATCAACTGTTGAGGAGTTGACCACCTTGTTAAGATATTTGTATAACTCAGATTTAAAGTCATCAGGATAATAGGATTGAAAATGAAGTCACCTATTAGTTGGAATGATTAATTTACAGTTCATTAAACCTTGGTATCAGTCAGTGCATTTTTTATCGTGCACTGATCTTGCAGTTTTTCCTGATGCACTGATAACGATGCCTGGTGGGTAGGTTATAAAAATAGTCCTTGTGTAATATGTTTATCTGCTAAAGTTATACTTGCATCGCATATCAGTTTGGCTAACTGTTAACTGTATTAGCTTATCCCCTGGATTTACTTCTATCATCAGAAATGACAATTAACTTTCTCAAGAATTGGGCTATGAAATATGTCTAGTAAGTTTAGAAGTCAGCGTGTTTAAGAAACTTTAGATGTACTACGTACACGTACCTACATTCACGCCCAAATGTTAATAGTGTATAGTAATAACAGCTTAATGAGAGTAGACGTGCCTCGTCAAGATCAAATTGTTACCTCTTATAAAGAAATTAATCTAAATAAATACTTCTAATAAGTTACTATTATGCCTTAAAAACTCCTTTATGTTAGTGTTATATAGGCGGCGACGCAGTGTGATAACCCCATTGCTCGCTAATGGTAACCTCATAATTTCTGTAGAAGCCATTCTGATTCCTATTTGGCTGTCGCATTAGAGCTCACCAGTATCTTGGTTCGAAGTCAGAGTAGCCGATAATTACACATGGCCCTAGAAAACGGTCATACTAAGCGATCTTATATTAAGTGTATAGGTAATATTAAGTGTCTATAGGCTCTCTACTTCTTACCAACAGGAAAGCCACCTGCTTTGTTATTTTCGTTATCTTGTAACATTCTAAAATGAGCGGTTCAAATTGCTACCAGCAAGTGATGGGGAAGTCACATCCTAGCACCTGTCTACGCTACAACACCAATCTTTTTGCCAAAGTCGGAATTGCATTCTCTTGGATGTTTTGTCATTCAGCTGTTAGTTCCTGCAGTTTTAATATTACGAGCGCTTTGGAGTAATTTATACGGAGACCTCTAAATGCAGTTTGATCCCGTACGAAAACAGTCAAAAAGGCGTACAAGCGCCCTTTTTGTATCTGACACCCTGGTCGGATACCCACACGTCGCCTCTGAGTTTCTGTGCATCGAAAATGGAATTCCCAGAACACCGTATTTTTATTAACTTGTTGTTATTATGACTATTTTATGTAATAATAATAAATAATTTAAAAATAATAATACATTTCGGTAGTCCTAATTCCCCAGGGAAAGCCTGTATAAACCGTTGAGAATGTTTGCGCTCACTGGCCTAACCCCATGGCAGCGTAGGTTTAGACAAGGGTACGTTTAGATCGGCTACCCTGAAATTCAGACCTCCATACAACCGAGTATGAATGTTTCATACTGTGAACATTCCAAAAAGACATGTTGAATCTGTACTGTCCTCTCCATCAAACATACGGAAAGTGCCAATTACCCAGGAGTGGAAAACTAATCCTGATAATCCTAAAAATCAAGAATAGTAAACCTAGAAAAATGCATGCTTCAATTTTAGCAAAGAGAAAGCCACACACTATATCAAAATGTTACAATTCATTTTTACTTTTTATCAAAAGCAAAAAAGTACTTCTTTGTTATATCTGCATAAATTTACTGTACTTATAAGAAGATAGATAAATCTAATGCACTGTTTTCATTTGTTTTGTCGTTACCTTTTAGCTAATTTTAGTAAAATTTAATTTAAACAATTTTAATGTAAAAAGAACGCCACCTAAAGCAGTTTGCTTAGGTGCCCGTATTTTTTTGCAAAAGAATGTAAATAACCTATAACCAACCAATCAACAATTAACTCTTGTATCTCGATTTCTTGCTTGAAATTGAAATCGAATTCATCATTTTAGACACTCTTAAGCACAATAGCGTAGCGTAGTAGCGAATTATTAACATTAATTATCAATAAATTATTTTATCCAATTCAATAATTTTTTTTGGAAATTAATATTAACAATCCGTTAATACTACTATTTTCAAGAGAAGGTGCCTATTAAATGTTCCACACTATTTTCCAATTTACATGAAATCAAGATTCAAGAGTACCTAACTAGACTCGTAAAAAATTAGACTAGATTTTATGCAGCTTGCTACGCATGTATTTCAATATAATATATCAAACTTCTCTGTAAAAGTAGATACTTACTTAGTATCAAATAATAAATCTTACATTAAAATACGAGTTTCATTCACGTTCAGAACTTTTGTATCAAACAATAAACATGTTAATTTATAAATTTGAAATGGTTCGGACGATGCCTAGTACTATGTACCTATATTATTTTTTTGAAATAAAATTTTAGGACCTAGTATTATTAACTCCGTCTTATCCAAAAATGATTCCAGAAATAAGAGAATCATTTTTATGAGTCCAATGACATGATAAATTAGGTACTTTATGTGAGATCGCAGTAGCTTATATATATTGTCTTTGACATTACGAAGCATTTTTTGCCATCTAGTGTCAAATAGATGAACTTATTTATCACGCCATCTCTTTTTTAGTAGCCAAATTATTAAACAAGAATTGATACAAAAAAATTCAATCTGTTTTAAAAGTAAATAACTAGATGACGCTTAAACTAATACTGTTTAATAAGGGTACGTGCACAAGATCAACATAAATGTAAAAGTTAATTTTATTATTAACAAAGTATTTATTAAAACAATAATAGTTTAGACAGGATTAACAAAAAATATTTATTATATTAATTAAATTTTAAATTAAACTAAATTTAAATTACAAAGTAGTTTTACAAATTTACTTGAAAACGGAACATGCTGCACAGAAATTAAATCGTCTAGATTTCTTAAAACATACGTTTAAGTATGTGTTCGTGTTACACGTGTTTCGGCTGTAAAATTGTTATTTTAATATTGAGAAAATAATGAAATGTCTTAAAAAATATAAACTTTTTTAACATAACCTTATGTTCAAATATTTATTTCATTATTTAAATAGAATAATTTTATCTCAAACGCCTATGACCTCAGAATTATTATCCTTAATAATTGTAAATTTAAACCTTGACCCCTTAGGTTTCGATAAATAGTTTTAAGCATTTAGAAAAACTTGAAAAAGTGGGTGAAGCGGTGGGTATGATGAGTACCAACCTAGTTGAATAGGTAAGTAATCCACTTTAATTTTATGGTTAAAATATGTTTGTTTAACTATCAAGGTTTCACACTTTTATACTCAGATCAATGTTGACTAAATAAGTGTCAGAAGGTCTTTAAATGTCTACATTAAGTAATAAACGCAACCAAAATCCTGTTTGAATTTTTCTCCTCATGTTTTGATAAGTCATTGTAGATGATGTCTCGTATAGCCATCACTCGGAGTAGCACTTCTTCTTCATCTTGGTCATCTTTTTCTAGGATCCTTTCATTAATAAGATTAGATAAGTTAATTTCATCTAGCATTTCGTCATTCACTAAATGCGGCTCAACGCCCACTCTTCTCAAACCATTACTCACATCTAATCCAACTTCGCGTAACTTCTTCTTTGCCAGATTTATAAACGTAGGAGAGTGTAGAATGTCACGAAGCCAACTTTTTATTTTATTTTTCTTGTCTTCTACTCGGGCCTTAAATCTGAAATATAGTAAATAAAAATCACCGGGTACATCACTAGTGACCGACCAATGTTTCAGTTTCGTTCAGTTGCAACCTTAAATCTAGTGTTGAGTTTAGTTTCGGTTTCGGCCAAAAAATGCTGCCCATGTCACTATAAAATACAGAAAAAAGTATCTTCACGCCCATATCCCCGAAAAAGGTAGGCAGAGGCACAACTAGGGTAGTCGTGCCCTGAAGTCGCTGAAGACACTACGTTCCACAATGTGATAAGTGGCAAGCCTATAGGCAACCGGGCACATATCCAATCCCGAGCAAAATTTTTTTTCAACATCCGTTTTTTTTGGAAACGTTTGGAAAAACCCAATTTTCTTTTTGTTGCCCGACCCGGGTTTCGAACCCGGGGCCTCATGCAGTCAAGTCCAACAACTGAAAAGCTACACCACTGAGGCTATATATAAAATACTATAATTACTATAAAAATACACTTGATTTTACTATATAAATTTACCTGTATTTCGGTTTCGGTTGGAGAACCAGTCTCAGTAGAACACTACAAATTACTTTAATGTATCTAAAAGGAAAATTTAGTATTTACACATGGTGTGTTCGGTAAACACAAATATGAAACTAAATACGTAGCGCCTATAATTCATGTTTTTGTTTTACATGCAGGTATTTATAATCGTTTCATATTTTTTTTATCAATGTGATGTTACGGGGGCCAGGGTCTGTTCATTATAAAAATTAAAAATAGCTTGATTACTTCTGCAGCTCTTTCTCCCTTTGCCTCGCCTTTTCGATCTTCGCCTTGAGTTCAGGTACTTTGCTGGCTTCATTATTGTTGATAGTGTCTTCTACCCACTCAGTGACCTCAGATACACGGCTATAGACTCCCGGAGACCGAGGATCCCCACACTTCTTGCCACCAAACGAGACAATGCCAAGGAGAACACCATCTCTTACTGCTGGTCCACCAGAATCGTGCTGAAGAATTTTGAATTAGGTTTGAAAAACTAAAGTGGTTCCTTACCCGGGCAAGTAGTTGCAAAACCTTCTACTACTAATGGTCTTTTGGATGACTTTTCGTTGTCTCTGACGAGCCAGGCACAAATTTAAAAGGTCTATTGAAGTGAAAACTTCTTTAGCGGCGTTGCGCACTTTTTTTTGGAATAGGTAAAAACTTTTAAACGATCAGATCGAAAATTCGTAAGAAGGCGCAGAGCGCTTACGCGAATAAGACGGCGCAGGGCGCTTGCGAGAATGTTCGTGTTGTCATGTTGCGATAGCGCATTAAATGAATATTGTATTCTACCACATAAATGATAATACTTTCATAATCATAATTAAAGCAATTCCTACAAAATTATTCCCTAACCATTCCAAATTATCGAAAATGCACAACGTTAATATTCAAGTTTTCACTTCTGCCGGCATTCCCGGAGTGTAATCCCACGTTTTTTATGCTACACAAGAGTACGTTAGTACTTATTATTCAGTGACAAGGGATCCTTCATTAAGGGAAACATGCCAACTTTTACATGCAGTATATATATATGTGTACATAACCATACATTGCAAGCATCTTTTCCACCAGTGGCGTAGCCGGCGCACAGCATCCTGGGGGTGATGTAGAAACGGTAGGCTTTTTGACAGTCTTCCATCTCCATCACGGGGACCGGCACGAAGCGGACCCTTTCCGGAATATGGCCAAACCCGGTTTCCTATAAGTAATTAACATATTACACACTTATTTATTTTCTTATTTACACTACGTACTTAACTACAGGTAACATAATATTTTGTTTTTTGGCTACGCAATAAATGTGTACAAATATGACTTAATATATAAGACAACATAACTGATGCTTTCATTACGTTCTAAAATATCCTGCAAACATTTATTTACATACATACATATCTTCACGCCAAGTCCCTTACGTGTTAGACAGAGAGTATCGACTGCCAGACCTCACGATCCTGATAAACCTGTCCAGCTTCTTCACATTCATTACCCTGTTCATTCAAACACGCCGGTTTCGGAGACTCTTGACACCACCCTCGGATAATATCCGATTGATCTGATCGTGAAATGTCAGCTTTGGTCTCCCCGGGTACCTACATCCATCCACATTTATTTATTTATTCATAAAAATCTCATACCGGTTCATACATAAGTATTAGTTCGACCAATCGCAGTTTAACTCAATTGCTATTTGTGTTTGGCGACATTTAAACGTTAACATTTTTTTAAACTTCTAAGCCGATATTTAAAACTATTGAAATAACATCTCTCTCCAGATGTAAAATCATTATTTGTTGTTCGCTGTCTGCGGATACTTCAAACTCTAGCTAGGCACTGCTCTCACATAATTATAAATAAGATAATCAGACGTTTCCTTGGTTAGCAAGTAGTTTGTTAGGCTTAGCCTACGTTTTCTCTAGAAAGGCTGTAGGTATGTAAGAAAATAGTGTACTTATGTAAATAGATTCACAAATGCACACTTCAATATTATTTGTGTTGATATACAAAGTGGAGATGACAGTACGACATTAAATTAAACTTCGTGTTCCTAATATCGGTCCCAGTCCGCATAAAAATATTCATTCAAATATATCCAGTGGTTAAGTTACAGGAAATTAATTTTCATTTTTAACATTTTCCACATGCTGTACTTGTTACTAAGCTATCAAAGACAGGTTAAAGACCGCCGCATCGGTAAAGTGATGTGATTTATACATGTTTCCAGCTCGCTTCTTTAAGAGACAAGAACATTTGCACTTAAATTAGTTCATACATTTTATTTGCAGATGTAAATTTTTGCATAATAAACTTTATGTCGTAGCGATAAGAGTCATAAAGCACGGCAGAATAGTAGAAAACCTGCGGAAATAATGTATTCGTTCAATTACGCACGTTTTTAACAATCCAAAATTGAGTATGTGCGAAAGGGACCAATCTAGGTTCCTTTGTTTTTATTTCACTTTCTTGTCGAATCCGGCGCCTATTTATTTAAGTAGGTCAGTGGGTCAGTGCGTCACCGAGATCCTGTGACGTTGCAAGTGTTATTGCTAATTCTTAATCGCACGCGTTTCGATTTCGCCGCCTTTGTAGTGTCGGTAGGCGCAAAGCAAAGTGCAGCCATTGTTTATGTTTGTAAAAAGGTATTAACTGTGTTAAATAGGACGCTTTGTTTTATGGTGATAAGGACACGATATTTAGAATAGGCACTTAGTAACATTTTTATGTGAATTGTGTGAATTTAGACGCTCGTTTGTGTTATTAATTATTATAATGCCTCATTACAATTATACAGCTTCAGACTACACCGATATGATTTTAATTTATGGGGAATCTCGCGGAAACGCAGCTTTAGCACTGCGGACATACAGAAAAAGGTATGGAAACACCCGCATGTGTCCTACTAATAGCCGCACTATTGTTCAAGCTGTCCAGAGAATACGGGAGAATCAACCGTTAATCCCACATTCAGATAGTGCTCCTCCACGAAGACTTAACCTTGATGAACAAATTTTAAATTATTTTTCACGCAACCCAACATCTAGCCTGCGTAGGGCAGGTCGCCATTTTCGTGTAAATCAAAAAAATATTCATCAAGTTTTAAAACGTGAGAAACTGATACCTTTCAAGTATAGAAAAGTGCAGGCGTTGTTACCCAGGGATAAGCCTGTAAGAGAGGCCTTCTGCGATTGGATTTTTAGAAAAAATTCAGATAACCCCGACTTCCTGTACAATGTGATGTGGACTGACGAAAGTACATTTACAAGAAATGGTTTATGGAATCGACCAAATCTTCGTCACTGGTGTGATATCAATCCATGTTTAACTCGGGAGACTTCGCACCAGTACCGATTTTCTGTTAATGTGTGGACTGGCATACATAGAGATACCATAATTGGGCCGGGTTTTATTGATGGTAATTTAAATGTCCAAATATTTCTAGAGCTTTTAAATGGACCCGTCACGGAGTACACGGACGAGCTCTCATTGGACGTGTATAGCCGAATGTGGTACCAATTGGATGGAGCACCTGCTCATTCAGTGGTGTCTGCCAGAGAGCGTTTGTCTCAAATGTTTGGACAGCAGCCGATTGGCCGTCATGGACCATCGCGATGGCCTGCGAGGTCATCGGACCTCACGCCATTAGATTTTTTCTTGTGGGGATATGTTAAAAATGATGTTTATTCTACAGAAGTTGATTCTGTAGATGATTTAAAAAACAGAATAATCAGATCTTTTGACAAATTAAAGAATATGGCCAATAATGACGACCTTTTATCAAGAGTGAGAAATAACATTATAAGACGATGTCATTTATGTTCGACCTGATAACTACAAATGATGTTCTATTTCATTACCATTTTTATGCTATTTAGTTTGTTCGAAAAATTTTTTTTTAATTTCGTTGGCAGGATTTATTTGATAGTAACAAAGTATTCCTATGAACTGTTGTTGCCTGTATTTTCATTTAATGTCGTATTGTTTTCTCCACGCTGTATAGATAGTTAATATTTCACTGTGTATTTGCCCTAATCCATAATCCCCAATTTTTTTCTACATAAACACCTACACAAGAACAAGTGTGTATTTGAAAACTGATAATAACGGAAAAAATAATAAACTTTAAAAACGCTGGTCAAATGTGATAACTAGCAGTACGTAAAACTGTTAAATTTAAAAAAAATCATAAAATTAATATAAGTGGGTAATTTATTTTCTATTATCCATTCGTCAGCAGTAGCGGTGTATGCAGGCCATAACACGATAGGTTTTATAATCAGTTTTAGCACAGGCATTTAATCGACTGAGCATTAATTTAGTAATTATCCTAATTTAGTTGTTCGTTTTTGTTATAGCTTCTACATATGTATTTTGTATCTAGTTGTGAAATTCTATAAGTAGCTGACTGTTATTTATTTATATTTCTAATGTTCTTAAACTTTAGCTGTTAATTTTCCTATAAAATAAAAAAGAAATAAAATAAACCAAAAATGTATTATAACCTCCTGTATGGCAGTGACTAATATGCATACATTTTGTTAAACATCATTCAAACCATTCAGGACCTGTGGTAAAACTGCCAGTGAAACCTATGGCCGTCTAACAGAAAGTACGAGGAATTCCGTATTCAAGTTTGAAATTATATTCAACAGACAAATATTAGCATATTCCGTAATCTACTTCCGGCACGGACATGAGGGAATTTTATTCAAATCTAATGCCACTTGAATATATCAAGAATAATTTATTATAGTTGAAGACAGCCTCTGCGATTTAGTAGTTCCATACTGAAGTTGATATCATGAGGTTACCAGTTCAAATCCCGTGTCGGGTAAAAAAAAAAGGGTTTTATTTATTTCATTTTTATATTAAAAGACAGCGATGATGGTGAGAAACAAGTGACAACCAATAAAAAGTATCTTCACACCCATATCCCGTAAGAGGTAGACAGAGGCACAATCAGGGCACCCATGACTAACCGAAGACACTAAGTCCCACAATGTGATATGTGGGGTAAGCCTATCGTCGACCGGGCACATATCCAATCTCGAGTTACTTTTTTTTATTAGAAAATTGGAAAAACCCAATTTTCTTTTAGTTGTCCGACCCGGGAATCGAACTCGGGACCTCATGCAGTCAACACCAACAAGTCCAACACCTGGATCGCTACACCACAGAGGCGATTAAAAAAAACATGCAATCCTGCATATCATGCAATCATGCATAAGGCAAGTGACAACCATGTCATATAGAAATCATAGATGTTGAGGTGCATCGCTGTCAGGCTAATTATTGTGGAAGTCTGTTGACCATCCTATACTCCAGATCGAAGCACGTCATAGGATAGGAAATGCAGTGGGTGGAATGTGTTTTTTCAATTTTCTAATGGATCCTCTTCACGACAGACGAACACCGAATGAGCGACGACTGTAACCGCGATTACACTACTGTACACACGATCGGGCCTTCCTTATTTGTTAAGTTATCATCATTTCATTGATAATAACTTCTGAAATATTTTTTAGGATAATACCATGCAGGTGGCTCTCATTAGTTAGTAAGTGTGTTGTTGTTGTTGTGTAGTTGTTGCTTAAAGACGTTATTGTGTTACATTTCATTTCATAACATTAGCATATGTTGCGTATAGACACATGCCAAAGTTATTCTTCTTCTTATTTTTATTTTAGAATACATTTCTTTATTGTAAACTTTTTTTTAACTGAGTTTCAATTTGAGTGATCGGCGATCGCGCGGAGGCACTTACAATCATGACCTCAAACTTCCTTTAATGATTGTCCGCAAAACCGATACCGCCAATCATGAGCGATCACAGGTGGTTACCTCCTTTACACGATCATGAATATTATTTTTTTTCGATCGAGAAGAGGTTCCATAATAAAAACTACGCTGCCCGGGATTGGATAAGTGCCCAGTTGGCGATAGGTTTGTATCCGAACTAACTATGGGGACTAAATGTCTTCGGCAAGTGGTAGGTGCCCTGGTTGTACCTGTGCCTGTTTCTTCCGTGAATACGGGACTGTATATATGTTTTTAGATTTTATAAAACTGTAAAAGAGCTTGTATAAATGTCAGCGGGCCAACGAGCTTCGCTCTGGAGGAATATTTCTAATGGGGTTTTTAATTTTATGCCTAGCAGTAATACATTTATAGAAGAAGAGTCAATTATTTACAGCGTATTTTATAAAAAAAATAGGTATTGTTAAACTAAAAATACGTAGCAGAACAAATTTTTAGTATGTTTTTCATTTTTAAACACAATTTTGAATGTTTTTTTTTTTTAGATTTTAGTCTGTCAGTATCCCGACCGCAAATTAATGATCCTACTAAAAATGAAAAATGCAAATTATTTTTTACAGCGATTATATAAAAACATAGATGGCTAGAAACAGGGTACATTATTCGTTATGTATAATGAGGAGAATTTTTCTCATCTTAATTCCAACGGCGGTCCTCACACGAGGCGAACCGTGAGGTAGATACCAAAACTGAACCGATCCCAACAAAATTTGGCAGTAGATTTGGTTTGGTTTGTGTTTTGTGTATAATTTACAGCATAAAATAATAATGCGTATGTAGGATTTTTCTTAGAAAATATAAATTGGTTAAAATAGTTAAAATTACTATCTGTAAATGACATTTTTATACGAATTCTATAAGAAGCATTGGTGCACAGTTTTTTCTCAATGTCAGTTTTCGACTTTTGAGTACGAATTTCAGGTAAGGCT
Organism: Calephelis virginiensis; assembly: GCA_002245475.1. Taxonomy (NCBI): domain Eukaryota; kingdom Metazoa; phylum Arthropoda; class Insecta; order Lepidoptera; family Riodinidae; genus Calephelis; species Calephelis virginiensis. The sequence goes on from NJDC01002429.1 coordinate 478,939, forward strand.
GCGACAGAGTATACTCCCCAGGAGAACCAATTTAAATACGAATTATTTCATATTCTAACACAGGTACAGTTATATACTGCATATGAACATCATACTCGTACATTTTAAGATAAAATTTATTTATATTTATCAGAGTAACTCTGTTGAAGAGCATGACACTATCAGCAGGCAACAGCTAATAACTACGTACCTATTTATGAAGCAGCCTACGCCTAACGTTTGTGATTTGTTTAAACAAACTAGTGGTCTCCCATTGGTCGAAATTCTACAATAATAATTTTTAATATGTTGTTGATAAGAACGCCATCTACATTTCTCAAGACCAACTACTTTGTTTCCAAACTTTTTAGTATGCCATTTGTGTTCCAAAGTTTTGGCATTACGTATTAATAATCAATATATACATTACAATAAATATCCCTGGACAAGTTACACAATTTGAATATAACCCCAAAATAAGCAAATTATATGCATATGACACAAGGTGGTAAGCAACGATTCTAATAAATAGAAATACTTAAATAGATACCAAAACAAATTTAATAAACACTCAGACCCGGAATTGCAGACATCTAAATGTTCATCATACAAATACCTGACTGCGTTGGGAATCTAAAATAAATTAATTATATGACAAAGAGGCTTTGATATAACACTGTCAACATTCTTTAATATTGTTGTGCTTATATTGTCATACCTGCTTCCCTTTGTGTTTTCCAAGTTACGTATAACCAGAGAATAATAAATATATATTGTCTTTGGTATAACCTTTATGATATCATGTTTTTATATGGGGTCAAAAACATAGATTTAAAATGATTTTTTTATTATTATCATATTGGAAGGCAAACAAGCAGACGGATTTCTTGATGGTAAGCAGTTGACGCTGCCTAGAGACACCAAAGATGGTAACGATGAGTTGCCAACCTGCAAAACGGCAACGTCAACGGCAAGCAATCTGTAGGAATAGGTAAGGCGATGGTACCAATCCGAGCGAGTTGCTGCGAAACTTTACCAGCTAATCAGATGTTACGGTATTAGTGACGCTAAGCCTATGCTCGCCTTTTACGAGCGGTCTGGCCGAAAAGTAGTTAGCCTATTCTGTCAAGGAGTCTGGACCAACACAGGGAAATTAAATAATTTAGAAAATGGCTTCAGATTCGAAAGGATAAGAAAGGAAAAAAAACCGAGCTTAAAATACAGCATTCAATGGGATTCAGAAGGCGAATCCTGCACAAACATGGTCTCTTCTTATTAGCTATTACGAACCGGCTTTTAGAGCAGTGTAATACTCTGCAATTGTTCTCTAGAAACAAAATTCTTTAATAGCGTTTTGTGTAAATGAACCAATTTCTATCCTATTTTATCAATGAATTCTCCTAAAATTCGTTAATTTGGTTTAACAAAAAAAATAGATGCATCAATAAATAATAATACAAATCAAACCATGTATCGATCATTATTATATCAAAATTTGTATGAAATTGTCCTCTTATCTGATACTAAAACATTTTAAGCACTCGAATCAGTAGAAGTAGTCGCTGGATTTGCCTATAAAAGTCGAACATACTTTGAGATTGCTTTACGTGGGAAAGGAGGTCGTTCCAGAGACACGATGTCTGAAAATCAAAAGTACCCGAAAGGAATTTAGTGTGATGTTAGGGTATGGACAGAGTAAGGAAACGAAAAGATTATAATGTAGGTCATGAGTTTCGAAGAAAAACTAAAATGCGGCTTAAGGTAAGAGGGGACATTTTTACCAAATACTATGACCAACAAAGGACACAAAATATATCTCTGCGCAATAGTAAGTTATTGAAGCTGTTCCCGATATTTGGAAATGTAATCATACTTACGCAAACAAAGAACGATTCTGATCGAGTTACTTCTGAGCGATCTGAATTTTCAGAAATTTGTAAAACCAGAATGGTACGAACCAGAAAATAGTTTTGAGGTTCACAGATCTTCCCGTTTTCTACTCAAGAACTACTTTGGCGAGTCTTTTGTCATTCGATTGGTCAAGGAAGGCGACACATAAAGGCTATTCCTATATAATATAATTTAAGTTTGAATTTCCTAGAATAGTGAATAGTCACTTTCTGGTTTAGTGCATTTTCATCTTCGATCGCTTCTGTACTTATTCCACCAGGTGGGCTAAATTTCATTGTAGTAAGCTATCGAGTATTAAAAAAACAATACAATTTGCGTGATTTTGCTGGAGATAATTATTGTTTTTATACTCACATCGGTGCTGCCCCATCCAGTAACAATCAGAATATCTCCAGATTTGATCAGATATTCTTTGGAAGGGAGATTCAGGACCGCAATATTTCGACCTATTGGCATAGGTCGGTCTAGACGGAGCAAAGAATAATCAAAGTCAGCGTTACCAGGAGCGTACTCCGAAGGGAAGAAGACCTGGAAAATATTTTAAAACAAATTAACAAAAAGTATCACAAGTGGTACATAATGTACGTTGTTTTTTTGGAGATGGCCTATACGTAGAAAATATTGGTTAATAAGCAAATTATTAAAAAAAGCAAAACTGCAAAAAAATCTCGTCTTGCCGATTTTCAAAAAAGAGAAAAGTGCAATTGAAATTCGTTATTCATCGATTTCAACATTTTTTTACAATATCAACGTCTGTACGTATGAAATTCCAAATATAAATACAGTGCACCGGCCATTTGTGCTATTGTCACGGACTTCCAAATCTGAACTGTTATGAATTACATTAGGAAACTTAATCAGGAATTCCAATTTGGAAGTCACATTTGTGTGAAACCATATTTGTGCGGTTGGCCCATCGACCATACTCGATTTCTCCTTTGGCACCAATTTCATTTTTTTTTATTTCAAGAAGCACAGAGATGACAAAATCCCAAGGAAATTAAGAAAAATACTTGATTTTATGTATTAAGATATGCTACTTATTGAAATCGAAATCGGCTTTTTTCAGTTTTATTGTGACTGAATTATTGATAACCCGCTACGGTGAACTTCGTACTACCTGTTGTTGATATGTAATAACAGTTGGTAAGGGCAAAATAGGTTTATTCTTGTTATGAATCCAAGACGAATAATGATTTCCTTACAAAAACTTCTACCCTTATGAAGTACGCTTACGTAACTACACCTTTTAAATAAACCTTGAGTTTGGACCATTTCTATTCCGAGTATGTAAGTAAACTTATGACTTGGAGAAATTACGGCACAGTCTGTAAAGTATATCTTAACAAACAAAATGAATATTGAAACTGCACGTTTCACGACGCAGAAAAGCGAGTATGTGCAGGTAATATTATGAATGGAGCGCTGGATAAGCTGTCAAAGCGAGGTTTTGAGTCGAGGAGCTAGACATGCTTTGTATAATTCTCTGTGCTTATCCTGACAAATGTTATTTTATTATGATATTGAGATTGAAAATTGGGTATATCAGAAAAAACATGAGAGCGATCAAAACGAAAGCGCTACGGAAAGAAAGAGAGCTACCTATTAATAGAAAGGTTGGTGTTAAAATGAGAAAGGCCATGCTTCGCTGGTTCAGTCATGTGGAAAGAAGAACGAAGAGAGAAGTGGATGCATTTAGGTACCAAGGAAGACCAAGGTTGACATTGTACAATCAAATCAATCGAGCTTTATCAGAGGGTGGTATGAAGAGTCTCCGAAACCGGGGTTTTTTATGTAAAAGGTAATGAATGTGGAGCAAGGTAGAGAGGTGTGACAGTGTCGTGAGATTTGGCATTAGATAGTCTCTGCCTTATATTTAAGTGACTTGGAGTGAAGATATGTATGGTTATATATATACTTCACGTTTATCAATTGTAATCAAGTTTAAATTTAGCATTATGTGACATCTCTTATAGCATTATGTGACATCTCCTATAATATCCTTTTATGTAAACGGGATAGAAAGTGTCTGTCAGCCAAATTCCATTACTTGACTAGGTATATTGAATCGGGGCCAGTAATTGGATAGACAAAAATCGCTCAAAATCTGCCAATTTTTAGTCACCACAGAACCTAAACCTATTTTTTAAATATATCTAATTTATAAATAATTCTCTCTTTCACAGTTTTGGTACATGCTTTTATACGCTACTATTTTATTGATGAGATTTTATTAAAAAATCAGGATGAGTTACCCTTATCACTTAGGGGTATGAAAAATACAAAATTTCATTTTATCGGTCAAGCCATTTCGGAGGAGTTCAATCACGCACACCGTGACACCGGAATTTTATATATTAGATTCTCGTGTCACAGTGTTCGTTCCCATACTCCTCCGAAAGGGCTTCAACGATTCTTGTGAATTTTTTTGAGCATATTGAGTAGGTCTGAGAATCGGCCAACATCTATTTTTCATACCCCTAAGTGATTAGAGTGACTCAAAATCCCATTTTTTTTACTAAAATCACAAGAAAAATATAGCAGAAGAACGTCTGCCGGGACAGCTAGTTTTATATACATTATATTTATATGTCTACCCACTTACCTTGTTGATTCGAGCCTGATAGCCTCCTCGGTTATGAAATGAGCTGCCTGCTCTTACTATATATGGAGTTAATTTCCTTTTGTCTCCATCATGAGCACTGAAATTTTAAGCCGTTTTCACTACAGGTGACTATTATTTCAAGGTAGTTTAAGGTCAAAGTGTGATCAACTTATCTACGGACATCATTAATATGTTGGTTTGTCTTTGTAAGCTATTTACAGACAGATGATAACTCACTTCTGTGGTCTAGCGGTCCAAGTGATGGACTTGATTTCATTAGGTCCCGGGTTCGAATCCCGGGTCGGGCAACAAAAAGAAAATGAATATTGAATAGAATTATATCTTGGAGGATGAGCGGGGGTACCCAGTAACACAGGTTCTTACCTAGTAAGGGGGCTCTAGCGACAATGTAATTATAACAACATTTTAATTCAATAAAAATATTTTTCATTTTCATTTCTAATTTTCTAGTAAAAAAAGTTGCTCAGTATTGGATATGTGCCCGGTTGGCGATAGGCTTGCCACCTATCACATTGTGGGACTTAGTATCTTCGGCTAATCGTTGATACCCTGGTTGTGCCTTTGCCTACGTCTTCGGGGAGATGGGCGTGAAGATACTCATTTTTTTATGATTTAGTCTCTCTGTACTTACAACTCAGCAGATCCTGCAATATAGAGTAGTCAATAACAGACGCACAAAACTAATGTCCATAATTTTGCAGACAATCACGTTATATTATAGAGAAAACTATTACAAGTCTATGACATTTTACTGTTTTGTTTTGCGGTAAATTAAACCTTGAACTATGGGTGTGAGGGATTTTTAATTAAGATTGCAAGTAATGCCCAATAGCAAGTGCACACGTTATCGTATCAATACCGTCATCATATTATAGCGTTACATTTCTTATAAAGGCTCTAATTTAGCTTATTCCAGATCCTCCAACATTTCTTCAATAATGTAAAAACTCTCCCGGTCAATACATCGCCATATCAATTCATATTACCTCTTCGCTTTACTCTTTTCAACCGCCTTATTTGTTGAGAGGTTAGTTTATAAATGTGCCACACCGATTCGATTTCTCTCAAGGATATATACTTGTGTGATGAATATATTTGTCTGTGTTTGAATTCTGCAAAATATACAGGATACCCCACGATTATGCCATTATGGAACATTTAACTGAACTAAAACTCAATTTATTGCGGAAATGCAAATTTTCCAGTCTTTCTCTTCATAAGAACTTTTTTCTGACATTAACTAACGTAAAAAAAAAATATTAGCAAAATTGGTCTAACCGTTTAGGTTTGATGTGGTGACTACGCGAAATAGAATCCCATCATTTTTATGTTGTCCTAGTTAATGTCAGAGTTCTTAAACAAATAAACAATGGGAATTTTGCATAGAAAATAAGAAAAACAGTGCTTCAATACATACAAACTGTTACTGTTATGTCAAGCGATAAGAAGTTCAATCAGTCAGCTAGTTTAAAACAAAGTTTAAACTTCCTATTGCTGATTTGGGTCCTATGTGTGGAATAGTTCAGCATCCTGCCTGATAGCTCGTAAGAGTCGAGTCTTATGAGCAGTACGAGTATAGTAATACTGGACTACATACTAGATCTATAATACCGACGATGATAAAATGCAGTAGCTTGCCATGCCCAGGAAGGGATCTACCGTCCTTTTAGTGTATTCCTGTTTGAAGATTTACGTATCAGTGTGGCTAGGGGCGTAAAGTGAAAACATTCCAACCATAGAATATTTTTGTTGAAAATTGAGACATAACATATGGTATTCACGCTTATTTTTCGTTACTTACGATTCTAAGCAATGTCCTGCAGTTAGAACCCACTGTTCATCAATAATGGAGCCGCCACACCAATGCTTTCCGTTTTTGGAGATGGCCACGTTGTAGGGGTACATGCTGATACTAGATTCCATGCCTCCTACTATTCTTCTCACGGCGTACGCTCGAAACGCTAGTGATAGGTGGTTTGAGTCTTCTAAAATACCAATTCAAATAATAATAATTAGTATAATAATAAATCCCTGGACAAATCACACAAATTGAATCTAACCCCAAAGTAAGCAAATTATATGCTTGTGTTATGGGTGTTAGTCAACGACACTAATATATATAAATACTTATATAGATACCAGAATAAACTAACGGCCAATGTTAATAATGTATCTCAATCTAATGGATTTCAAGCAATCTAGATAGCTGCGTATCCGGCTAATTGCCATATTTACCCTGTCCACATATATGTTATTGGCAAGCGATAACATAAAAATGGATCAAAATATCAATCTTGGACAGCAAGTTTTGGATTAGGATTAATTATTAATATTGGCTGTTAATGAACACCCAGACCCGGATATGCAACAATCTAAATATTCATCACTCAAATGCCTGCCCCCGTCGGGAATTGAACCCGAGCCTCGCGGTTGGTCGATGTAGTTAGGTGTGTATGCTAGCTACTCGACCAACGAGGTAAATTATTGTTACGAGCTATGGGTAATAAAATGCCGTTTGTAACGTAGAAGACGTTTATTGAAAGCTTCCACAAAAATCCTCTTAACAGAATCCGAATCGCTAAGTAAAATCACTGGTCCAATGTCCTCGCTGTATTCGCCGAAATAATTCTTCCTTGTCGCTTAGTAGAGATCGCTTCGATTTCGCTTCCGGACTGGACTGGACACTGGACTTCTTAAGGAAAGAACAGTGTGTTGTCGACGTATCGAAAGGAGTTTTAAGGTTCCCTGATCAAGAAGTATGCCTGAATGGATCGCAACCATGCAATATTTACTGCTTGAGGGACACAGTACTAGCATCCAGATCGGAGTCTTTAGTAAAAGTGAAATTCCCCTCGAAGGTTAAAGTAAGAAGATGCGTGATTGTTGAGGACACTGGAAGTAACCATAACTTGGTTACTGCGA
>NJDC01002429.1:486862-499535 GCA_002245475.1 Calephelis virginiensis
ATCTGAGTGTCAAGATCATTCTAATGTTTGTCTATATTTCTATGAATTGGCAACCACCGACATCACATGCATGTAATTAGCATATTTATTTACAATTAGATGTCAAGCGAACTTCGTTCTGCCTGTTTAGTTTGTATGGGAAAAGTTAAGTATTATTTTCCCCTCTTCATAAAAACCTTTTTCTGACAATAATGAACACAGCAAAGAAAGAATTATCCATATTGGTTCAGTCGCTCGGAAGTTATGCGCTTACCAACACATTTAGCAATTCATTTTTATATGATAGACTAGATATCCCGCGAACTTCGTTCCGCCCGTTAGCTTTGTATTAGAAAAATTAAAATGTTGTTTTTTTTTAGTTTCCTCACTATCGAACAGGATAAGAAATATCCTATATCCTTATCCCGGTTCTAAACTATCTCCCCACCAATTTTCAGCCTTTTTTATTTTATTTATAAATAGTGTAACTAACACCACTTTCTTTTATATATTATAAAAGACTATGTCGTATTATTTATTTATTTAAATCTCAGTCGTATTTTAATCAAGTTTAATTCAATTGAATAGTATTACTATAAAATTAACAACGATGATTGAATTGAATTACCTGAATATCGTTTATCATCTGCAGTGATTTTATATCTAGTTGACGTATTATCATTTTTAAATCTATATTTCTGTTCAAAGTACGTTTTTATGTCTTCCTCACTAATATCACTTTCTGTGTCTCCCAAATCGAAATCCCCATTTCGGAGTGGTAGAAAACTGTTGCTTTTAGTGATGATTTTAATAACATCATTGCAATATACAGACTTAAGTAAAAGTATTACAAAGAATTCTAAATTCATATTTGTATAGTTGAAAACATCTTTTCTCCATTCGTTTCACCGACAGATTTTATTGTTAAATTTTATTGACGTCGTAAAATATTGAGAGGTTCAAAACTTAATTACTTTCATAAAACACGTGTTGTTATAAATGTACTTTCATAAATGACAATCTGGTGGATGACTACTTCATGGTTGTTTTTTTATAACGTTGGAAGGCAAACAAGCAGACGGATTTCCTGATAGTAAGAAATTCACGCCACCTATAGACACCAAAGATGGTAATGATGCATTGCCAACCTGAGGCCGGGAGGTTAGGCCTCGAGCAAAAGTAAGTTTACCGGCTACCTTACCCTCCAAACCGGAACACGTCACGACGTTATGCCGGCAGGAATAGGTAAGGCGGTGGTACCAATCCGGGTGAGTCGCTGCGAACTCTACCACCTAGTCAGATGTCACCGTGTTAGTGACGGTAAGCCTATGCTCGTCTTTTACGAGCTGCCTGGCACAGGAAGGCAGATGGTCTATTCTGCAAAGGAGTCCGGACCAACACGGGGACACGACCTGCTAGTGAAGTAATGTAATAATGCAATAATTTGATTTACTAAATAATAATTCTACTTGGGCACTAAGTTCGACAGGATGGCAATCTCTTCCAACAACTTTCTGAACTAGATGAGTACTATGCCTTATTTTTCTTGTAGCACAAAGTAATATCCCAGTATTTATGTTCCAGTATTCTTGAAGTTGTTGATCAATATATATACCTAGGTCAAACTGTTCACTTAGGTAAATCCAACTTCAACAAGGAGTTTAATCGCCGATCCGACGTGGAAGGGTATCTTCTTGTCTAAATAATTATCGCAGAGTCTAAAATCGAAAGTCTTCGACCATTGTGTCAAACCGATGATGACATATGGAAATGAGACTTGGCCTTTACATTTTGGAATCTTAAATAACCTCAGAGTCGTTTAGCGTGCGATGGAGAGAGCGATGCTCGGTGTTTGTCTGCGAGATATGATCCATGATTCGGTGATCCGCAAGAGAACGAGAGTACAATCGACATAATTTAGAGAGTCAGCAGGCTGAAGTGTGCAACGGGCAGGCTACATAGCTCGCAGAACCGACAACCGGTGCGGAGGAAAGGAAGAGTGGCGGCCTCGCATCGGAGTTCGTAGTGTTGGACGACCTCCCACCCGGTAAAAGTGGCGGGGAGTCGCTGGATACAAGCGGCTGGTGACAGTGAGTTGTGGCGCTGTTTGGGGGAGGCCTATGTCCAGCAGTGGACGTCCTTCGGCTGATGATGAATGATGATTTAGCACTAATTTTGACAGGATGGCTATGTCTTGCCACAACTTTCGAACCTAGAAGAGTACTATGCCTTACTTTTCCCTGTTACATAAAGAAGTAGTACAGTATTTGTCTTCGGGTGTCGGGTAAAACAATTTACACAACAGGCTTCAGATCCCTGCCCCAAGTGGGCAGCGTAACAGTAATGTTTTTAAATCTTTCAAGATACATTTCACTAAACTTCTACTTTATTTGTAAGAAATCATTTAGTATGTTTGTTTTCATATGTATTACACAATTTTAAATGAAGGAATAGTTTAAAAAGCTAGAATTAGCAATAGCGTTAGCAGTATTGCTATATTACGAAAAAATGATCCCTTGAGCAAATTACACAAATTATTGATCTAACCCAAAAGACGCATGGTAATACATAGAAATACTTAAAAAGAAATATTGGAATTAATTTAATATGCACCCAGGTACGGGAATACATAAATCAAAATGTTCTCCCCATCGGGAATCCAACCCGAACCTCTCAGTTGGTCGGTGTAAGCTAACCCCTCGACCAACGAAGCAGTCACATTCTAGGACAAAGGATTTTTAATATTCATGAAATCCACAACATAATTTTAATTTAAGCTATTGACGCTACGAAAATGCTACAAATGAAATACATGACAAACTTCAAAGTTTTATGTTTTAAAAACTTGGCCCGTCAATAAAGAAAAAATAAATGAGGAAATAAAAAATCAATTTTGACATTTGACAACGATTCGTTCTCTTACTAGTCTGTACTAGTCTGTGAACAAAGACTGCAATACTCTATCTGTAAATGTGACACTTATTTTTCTAAGAAAGAATCTGCTGCTGTTGAAAAATTTTCAAATACTAACTATGTATTAATTAAGTTGTATGAAATCAATAAATTTATTTAGGACTTCTTTTAAAGATACTTGTAAGTATAAACAGATTACATATTGTAAAATATATATTAACTGTTAGAACAAACTGGAGTATTTCTATATTCTTTAATAAGTAACTCTAGCATATTTCACGGTTGCTAGAATCTAAAAAGCAGAATTTTCTATGAATTCTACCAGAACCTAGAGTTTATAATCATATGTTCTGTTTTAAGTGGAGTGGCTTTAGAAACTGGTTCAAGTTTTTCTGAATTAACAGCGTAAGTTCTTGAGGATTCATTGCGATATTCTTAATTATATAGTGAAGACCAAATGGAGATATATAATAGAGTAAGGATAACCTATGCATAAGAACAATGTAGGAAAAGTAACTAAATGTGTTTTTTTTATGATATTGGTAGTCAAACAAGCAGACGGATTTCCTGATCGTAAGAAATTCACGCCGCCTAGAGATACCAAAGGTGGTAATGGTGCGCTGCCAACCTGATGCCGGGGTGTTAGGCCTCGAGCAAAAGTAAGTTTACCGGCTACATTACCCTCCGAACCGGAACACGTCATGACGTTATGGCGGCATTAATATAGGTAAGGCGGTAGTACCAATCCGGGTGAGTCGCTGCGAAACTCTACCACCTAGTTAGATACACCTTGTAACCCTAAGTTAAATATTTAGTGAAAATGTACGTATGATTTTTTTTTAAATTTTGATGCATAATAAAGTAAAGCACCATTATCACCTTAGGTGTCTCTAGGTAGCGTGAATTCCTTACCATCAGGAAATCCGTCTGCTTGTTTGCTTTCCAATTTCATAAAAAAAATTTCATCTTACTATATAATACACATAAACTGCTTACTATACTTATCTTCATGTCAGTCATGATACGTAGTGCTAATTTTATATTTTTTTCTTTATTGTACGAGTATAATGAAATGATTTCTAGTATTAACTTTTTCTACCTTCTCTCTTATTTCAACTCTATTATTTTTTAATTACTTTCATTTACAATATGCTAACCATTTATTTTCGTCATGTTCATGTTCACTTTGAAACTCTTTTTTTCAGATTTTACAAAATCGTCTTGTTAACTACATGTGTTGATTTCATGATTTTTATCTAAAGTAAAACAGAGCAACGCTGCTTATGAGTATACGATAACCAGGCTGATAGCTGATGACAACCACAGCAGCCATTGTCTTGGCGCTATCTTTACTAATTTATGACGTCACTTTATTCAATTGTAAGTTAATAACGCCTGTTCCTGGGTGCTGCTGGTGACTTCATTCGGGTAGATTTACTAATTAATTATAACTTTGTTTGTCACTGTCTGCAGTAAACCTTTTATCCGATTTAGTATCTTCACGCTCATATCCCCCAAAGAGGTAGGCAGAGGCGCAACCAGGGCACTCACGACTAGTCGAAGACACAAAGTCCCACAATGTGTTAAGTGGCAAGCCTATCGCCAACCCGGCACATATCCAATCCCAAGCAACTTTTTTTTATTAGAAAATTGGAAAATTTTAATTTTATTTTTGCGATTCGAACCCGGGACCTCATGCAGTCAAGTCCAACTACTGAACCGCTGACCACAGAGCAAAAAGTGTCGTGACAACATTTTCGTAAGAATTTTTTCCGTCTAGCTCCCTTTCACAACGCGCAATAAGGAATTTCGTTCCTTAATTTAGGAATTTTTAGGACTTCCGTTTCGTTAGGAAATAAATAAAAATAAAGTAATGTTTTAGCGGTTACGACTAAAGACAATCTTGCTGAGAGATTGGTTTATTTACTAAGTGTTTGTGTTATGTTGAAGAAAATCAACATATTTCCAAAATATTTGTGGAAGAAATCAAGTTGTCTTTGTTTTATTTTGGAGGTAAATATTTAATTTTGGTAGATTTTATTTAACATAGAGATACTGATGTCGATAGGTATACCTAGACTCATTTATTCTTAATTCGTTGTAGATATTCTATGGCCTGTCATATAAAAAGTAGATACATGATTTTCTATATTAAATTCTCAAGTTTCATAGTGAATAATATATAATATTTTAATTACAATAGTGTTTATTTTAGCTTAATCATAAACTAGCATTATTTGGGTCAAAAGTAAAACAAGTTCATAATCGATTAGCCACCATTCCAAAAAAAGACGATTAAGCTTGGCAGGTGGTAAGAAAATTCAGAGGCTAGAGCATAAGAGTGTTCTTCTGTTTCGTCATTATATTTTGCTCTTTTGTATTCCAAAACTAAAACTAAGAAAATATTTGCAGCTTCCTCTAAGCTTTATTGTTCTGGAAAGTTCAATAATTTATTTATGGGAACCGCTAAAAGACTACGTGCTTCTTTACAGCGATGATATCTTGGTATATCTTTATGAGGATACAAGTTTCGAATGGATGATTTGCCGTTTATGTTGCAGTGAAAATAACTGTTCTAATGTTTTTGCGCGCCTGGTGCTAAAAATAACAAGTTTATGTGTTTTATTGACTGTTTGTTTTTTTACTAGTTTTATTTTATAAAAATATTCGAATCGAAAGCAATATATTATTTTGTTAGTCTTTTTGTCATCATCATTCCAGCAGTAATCTCAGTTGTTTCTCATGTGTAGACGGAGTCGAGGTTTTGTTCTTTTACCTCATGATCTTCGACACCTCCAGTGGTGAATCTTCTGGCAAACACTGTACTACCAAATTTAGCCAGTGTTGTTTGGATTTTGTTTTATTATCTCCTTTTCTGGTATATAGGTAGCCTTTTGGACCACCTCACTATTTAATTTTTTAAATTTCTGGAAACGTTTCACCCGTTTCATAACCTTTTTTAATTGACTTAATTCTTAGTTCTACTATTTTTTTTAATGTTTGTTGTCATTACTCGGCCAACAACTTTCCTTTTTTAAAAAGAGAGGTCTTGATTTTAAAGTGGTCTCATATAAGTTTTTCATACAACCCAGTTTTTTGTCATGTACCCTACGAAATTAAACAACCCTTTAACGCTCTAGTGATTTTTATTAAATGCTGTTAGCGTCCTTACGTTTTTATTCTTGTTATGGGCGTTTTAATTCTCTTAGGCAATCAATTGATTTAATTAAATAGCTATGAATATCCGAATTGACATAAACTTAATTCGACGCGAATAAACCCTTAATAATCGACATAAAAGTTGTCCTACATAAGGTGCGTAGTTAGGCTAGGGTCTGCTACTCGATTCTCTGTGCCCACCCCGTAAGGGACTTCTGTGGTCTAGCGGTTCAGATGTTGGACTTGACTGCATGAGGTCCCGGGTTCGAATCCCGGGTCGGGCAACAAAAAGAAAATTTGGGTTTTCTAATTTTCGAATACAAAAAAATGTTGTCCGCGATTGGATATGTGCCCGGTTGGCGATAGGTTTGCCATCTATCACGTTGTGGGACTTAGTGTCTTTGGCTAGTCGTGGGTGCCCTGGTTGTGACTCTGACTACCTCTTCGGGGATACACATACATCTTCACGCCAAGTCCCTTACGGGCTAGGCCGAGAGCATCGAGTGCCAAACCTCGCGATTCTCTCAAACCTGTCTGGCTTCCTTCACGTTCATTACACTTTTCATATAAACACGCCGGTTTCGGAGACTGTTGACATCACTTTCGGATAATGTCCGATTGATCTGATCGTGGAATTTCAACCTTACAATAACAGAAAATGTTTAAAAAAAGCGCATAGGTTGTTTTGTCGCTTCACTTAAAGGGATAACTAAACATGCTAACTCTCTTAAAAACAAGATATCATGGTGAAATAAACAAACATATACTAACCCTGGAAACTTTATATACTCCTTTTTAGAAGCATCGGTTTAAAATTGTCCCGCTATACAATGATTGCGGTACTAGGAATTCATCAAAACAAAGCATCCACATTGTGTTGGTGTGCATGAATATTTTCGCTGTGACCAAAATATTTTAAATAGCCAACGAGATAAGGACGACTACACAAAATACAATAAATATATTTTTTCTTCACAACATCCTGAAGCTTTTAATCTGGAAAATACATAGTTACAAAGAATTAATTCGTTTCCACGGTTTGGTCCCCACATTTATTCCTTGTGACTAATTGACATTTTATCACTTCCATTTCACTGATTTTAATGCATAGTGCAGTATACAATTTCCTTGTGGAGCTAAAATATATTAAATTGATTTAGTATTTTTATGCGTAACAGTTAAAAGTAACAGAAAACTGTTGTACGGACAAGATATTAAAATAAACTAACTCCACTTAGATCCTAATTTATTTTGTAAAATATTATCACTAAGCAATGAGATAGCAATTATGCGATTTTGAAAAATATATTATATATTTTTTTGAATAAGAGAGTACAATAAACAAGCACACGGGTAATTTATAGTATTGTTTATTATAGGAGATAACCGTGACGTAACCTCAACCTCATAGATCTTACAGGCTGTCTTATAGCCGGCATATTAGGACCTAATTGTGCAAGCTACTCTACCCTTCGTGCAGGAACATAGGAAAATAGTTTGACAATTACTGACGTAACCAAACATTTTGTGATCAATAGAAATTTTACAAGTTTCGAGTTAATTCGTGCATACAAAATGAGTACAAAAAATATCAAAAATATTATTACGTCCACAAAAGAAGTAACAAGAAACAAAAGACTATTGGACAGATTCCAAAATTTTTTTTTTACTAGTAAACGGATATGAACTTACACATTTTTTATTACTTTTGCCGCATCTAGTTACTATCAAATCAAATAAATGTAATTTTTTTATTTGGTTGTTATAATCAACTATCAAGACGCCTGAGTGGATGAATCTTTTTTTTTATTATTATGCTATTTTTTTGTTGTGTTACTCATTGTTAGGAAACGGTTCTTATAAACACAAAAACTGGGGAAATGGCAGGGAAAAGGGAAAAAATAAAACTTTGTTTTTTTTCCATACAAACTGTTAGTTCGTAACAGTGAGATGTTAAAGTCAATCGATACCAAGTTTGCCTGGTCGGTTAATCTTATATATTTAAAAATGAATCCCCATTTCGTGTGGTCATAGCATTACGCCTGAAGGGATGGATTCGATAATTACTTTTTTTTTTTGTGTTAGTTATCCTCAAGAATAGGATCAGATTCAGAAAAAACGAGAAAAATGGGTAAAATAACATTTAATATTTTCATACAAACTGTCAATAGCAATTAATGTAAAGCAATACGAAGTTCACCAGGTCGGCTAGTTAACAATGCAACTGAGTACAAATTAAGTTTGTAAACGCCCTGTCACATGGATTTCAGACGCCAGTCTGCCGCGCCATTACAAAAACTAGCTTTTCATACCTTCAGGTTTAATTTTGAAATATACCACTGACTGTTTCAAAAAATACATTACAAATTACGAATTTTTTATTGTTTGACCGCCTCGTTGTTCGAGTGGCTAGTGTATTCGCCTAACTGCATCGACGAATCGCGAGGCTCGGGTTCGATTCCCGACGGGGGCAGGCATTTGTGTGATGAACATTTAGATGTCCGCGCTTCCGGGTCTGGGTGTTTATTAAATTTATTCTGGTATCTATTTAAGTATTTCTATGTAATAGTATCATTGACTAACACCCATAACACAAGCATATAATTTGCTTACTTTGGGGTTAGATTCAATTCGTGTAACTGTCCAAGAATATTTATTTATTTATTTTAGAATATTTATTTATTAACCAGTCTCAAACAAGTGTTACATTTTCGTTAGGTTTCACGTTTATTTTTTTTAGTAGGTAAATATGTTATTTAATTGATACAGTGGTCTAGCAGTCCGATGTTCGCGTTCACAACATAAGGATTTGGGTTCAATACCCCAATCGGGCGACTCAAAATGTATTTTTTTAATTTTCAATCATTATTCATACAACAAAAGAAGAATTATTGTTCTGCCTGCTCACGTGTGACACAATGGCCAAGGGAAATAGGGATTTATTTTTATATTTTAACCCCATTTGGGATCGAGGGAAAGTAGCTTCATTATTTTTCAACATATTATATCTATATGAAATACTTAACATCAAATATGCCAAAATTACTATCAGCAGACGACACTCTTCTAAGTATAAGATTCTTCTAAGATGGTTTTTTTATGTTATTGGAAGGCAAAAAAGCAGACGGATTTCCTGATGGGTAAGAAATTCACGCTACCTAGAGACACCAAAAATCGCACCATGCATTGCCAACCTGAGGCCGAGATGTTAGACCTCGAACAAAAGTAAGTTTACCGGCTACCATACCATTAGAACCAGAACACGTCAACGTCAAGCACTGACGTTATGGCGGCAGGAATAGATAAAGCGGTGGTACCAATCCGGGCGAGTTGCAGCGAAACTCTACCACCTAGTAAGTAGGATGTCACGGTCTTAGTGACGGTAATCCTATGCTCACCTTTTACGAGCTGACTGGCAGGAAGGTAGATGGTCTTTTCTATAAAGGAGCCCGGACCAACACGGGGAAATAATATACAAATAATATATGTAGTAACAGTGCGTTGCCAACCTCGAGTACCTCTTTCAAATTTTAATAACATAATATAGTAATGCTCGAGATAGGCTAGAATTTTTTCTCGTGTTGTTAGGATAGACAATCTGACTTCTTGCCATGCAACTCCTAAGAGGCGGGCATAGGTTAAATGGTCATTATCAACATGATCATCGTCTCTTACCATCAAGCGCGCGGTGTGCTAGTTCACTTTTTTACAATTCAAGAAGGCTTGCTATAGTTTTGCTTATAATATTTTTAATTATTGAAAAATTAAGCGGAACAGATCTTGTAATACCATTACCTTTTGTTGTACGAGCTACTCGATACTCCAAATCGGAACACGACAACGTAGATCATTCATAACAGTGAGATCCGAGAAAGAGTGGGATTGAGAGAAAGTGTTGGTGTTTAATTGCGAAAGGGTATGCTCCGTTGGTTCGGCCTTGAGGAAAGTGTGACAGATGAAAGATTGACAAAGCAGATGTACAATGCGAATGTGGATGGATGTAGATACCTGGGGAAACCAAGGTTGACATTCCACGATCAGATCACTCGGATATTATCCGAGGGTGGCGTCCGAGGGAGGGGTTGTCTCCGAAACCGGCGTGTTTGTATGAAAAGGGTAATGAATGTGAAGGAAGCTAGACAAGTTTGTCAGAATCGTGACTTCTGGCACTCGATACTCTCTACCAACCCCGTAAGGGACTTGGCTTGAAGATATGTGTTTATGTTTGTCTGCATGTACAACATATAACTGATGTTATGGTAGTAGTATAAAGTACTGCTACCGATTATTTACAAGTTTACAACGATTTGTCTACATATACTAATAATTGTGAATACTAGGTGTATAATAAAATGTATTGTTTGGTTTTCCTTTTACCGCAATTAAATAAAATTTAATTAATTAAAAAATTAAACAATGAGCGTAGCGTAGTGTTAAGTCACATATTTTTGTGTATAAAGACGGTAAGAAGGCTGGAAAACGACATCCTCTTCCCACCCGGGTTTTTTTACTCCGTTATTACAAAGAGTTTTCATCAGATAGTTAAACGAAAGTAGTTAAACTACCGCCTTAATTAGAAAGACCATAACTGACAACATTCTTAAAATTAATACAAATAAGAGTCAGAAAAGGGACTTATCTACCTACGTATATAACTCTTTTCCGAGAAAAATGTTTCTTTCATCCATTTTGATTAAAATATATAATGAAAAAACTTTAATACGCTGACACATCTGTAACTCTAGTGATATATAAAAATCCCATTACGCTATGTAATTTCCGTGTAAATGTATTAAACAATTATCATAACAAACAATAAGTCGACCCCCAGGGTGTATACTAATTGGATGAGCGCCACCCATCAATTAATAGAACTAGCCGCTGATGGAAAATACCATACAGGTTGATCTACATATAGACCGTGTTTTCTTGAACAGATTGGCAATATTTCAACTAGAGACTATATAACTTGAAAATGTAAAAGATCAAGAATAAAAATAAATTCTTATATATCGATATATTAATACGTGATGCCAAAAATTTGCACCCCTTTTTACGAAAATTGCGCGAACGGAGGATCTTAAAATTTGGCACACTTATAGTTTATGTGTAGGAGAAGTGCAGAACGCTAATATTTTTCAATAACAATGCTTATAAAGTACATTAAATCAATAAATAAAACATTACCCACACTACCATACATTTTACACACACAAACAAATATATTGATGATAATGATAAAAGATCACGGATAGCGCACTAAAAAGTTTGGAAACAAAGTAGTTGATCTTGAAAAATGAAGATGGCGTTCTTATCAACAAGATATTAAAATTTATTTTGGTCGAATTTCGACCAATGGGCGACCACTAGTAAAAATAAGTACCCCATTTTCCTTGGTCATTGCATCACCCGTGAACGGATGAACTATTTTGGATGAATCTTGTTTTGTTATGTTAGTTATATCAGAGATTAGTAATATATTATTGTCTTTAGTTATATTGTGAGGAAAAAGCTTGTAAAAAAAATATTCAATAATTCAATTCAAAAGTTAGGACAGGACAACGTCCGTCTGCTCAGCTAATCAAATATAAAAATAGTAATGTGCGCTAAAAAGAAGGACGCTTTTTAGAGCATTTTAGCGTCCGCGTTTTAACGGGCACTGACCCTTGGAACAACTACCATGCCCAACTGGTTGTACCACGGGTATATAAATGTATCCGTATTCCAACCAGTTGTACTAACTAAAAAAAAAATTGTTGACCTGAGGTACAACTTGTAAAATTTGATCAACTGGTTGTATTGGTGGAAAATTAATTTTATATATAGACCAACTGTTGAAAGGGTTCAAAAATAAAAAATAAAACAATGCTGAAAGTTATTTGATTTCGATTTATTAGTTCTTCAATCGGTATCGACCCTTGGTACGACTGCCATGTCCAACTGGTTGTACAACAGGTATACAATGTATCGAACTTGCAAAACTTATTTTTCAAAATTTGTTAATTTTACCTGTAAAAAAACTTTATAAAAATGGTGTACTGGTTGTCCCACGAGAAATAAATGTAATTTCTAAAAGTAATCTCCATAGTGCAACGAGATGTGTGTTAAAGTTGATTATACCTATGGCCAGTTGGCTGATTATGTATCTCAGTGGCAAACTCTAAATGGAAAAGTGTACAATAAATAGCTGTCAAATGACATGTTTTATATTTGCTATTTCCAGTGACCAACAGAAATACAATTGAGACAGCAAACACAAATGACGTCATTTGACAGCTATTTGATGTACACTTTTCCATTTTGAGTTGGCCACTGGGATACATAATCAGCCCCAAGAATAGAAAAACTGTTAAAAATAATTACTGTTTTCTATACTAAACAATTAATATTACTATTAGTTACCCGCGGCTTCGCCAGCGTATTTGAGTTATTTATGAAATGAAAATTATTTATTTGCGGAATATGTGTGTTAAAAAGTTGTTATAAAGATATTTGAGAATTATTATAAATTATTATTATTATTATAAATTATATAATTATTATAATTATTATAAATTATATATTATAAACATATTCTACCACATTGTGGTGTGCAAATATTTAGTTAATTTTAAGAAGTTAC
>NJDC01002431.1:0-17807 GCA_002245475.1 Calephelis virginiensis
CTTCTAAATCGGAAACTAATTGCCGTATCGAAGTAATTCTTTCACTAGTATTTTTTTATTTTTGACGGAGAATATGGAGGGCTAATATTAAAAATTAGCTAACATACTTCATTACCGCTATTTTCTTTCATTGATTGTAATGTGTAAAAAGACTTTCAATGACATTGATAGTATTAATGAAAAAAAGACAAAACACGTTTAGTGCTGTCAGATTAGTTTGTACATAATATTTCTACAGATTTTTAGTTGAGAGCTTCTTGCTTTAAATATATTCCTCGGGTAAAGTTTGATTAAGTATAAACGTTATAAGTTGACACGTCCTTACCTAAGGTCAGGACTAATCTGACTTGTTTAAAATTTTCCATCTCTTTTATTTTTGTATCATTGGAAAAAAATAGCATATCCCTTAATACGTTTGGTTAATGCTAAGTAGATTTACCACCATCGTATCATTAATTAATTAATGGAGAGAGTTAGGTAAGTATATCAGAATAACTATTATCGAAATAAGAGCGCTACGAAAAATCTGTAGTGTTACTTGCCGGTCCCATTTGTAGCCACAGACCAGTAATAGAGTGGGATTAAAGGAAAGTTAGTGTAATAATGTGATCGTAGTAAAACTGCAAAAAAAATCGATTTCAGGAAGTACCTATATCATCTACGGACACAAAATTTAAGAATTTTCCTCGATTTCTATGGATTCCATCTGATTCTAACTTCATAGCAGTGTGACCACCTTGGAAGTAAGTGTTTTCAAATGAAAAAAGAACTTTTCAAATTGGTTCAGAAATGACGGAGATATTGACTAACACAGCTATATAAAAAATATAGAAGTCCAACGTATAATCTCGTTTCTCGAATTCGGTTAAAAAAGAAAACGACCATGCTCCATTGGTTCGGTCATGTGGAAAGATTGGCAGCTGAAAGATTTGATAGAATAGAAATACAATACTAATGTAGTCCGATTCAGGTATTCGAGGAAATCTATTTACAATATAAAAAGCTCGTAATTAAAAATATGGCCACCAATACTGTGTCAGAAAAAAGTATCTTCACACCCATATCCCCGAAGAAGTAGGCAGAGGCACAACCAACGCATTCACGACTAGCCGAAGACACTAATGCCCGATTTCACCAAGAGCCCCTATATTTTAGGGGACCTTTTAACGTTACTTATGGGACTGTTTCCATATAAAACAGTCCCCTAAAATACGTTAAAAGGTCCCCTAAAATATAGGGGCTCTTGGTGAAATCGGGCATAAGTCTCACAATGTGATCGGTGCCAAGCCTATTAGTCCAGTAAAAATTTAAATGAAACCATGATCTGACCAGTTTTGGCGCAATGAGTAAAAATGTGTTCATTAATACTTAAATAATGATATTATGAAAGAAATTTTGATTTAAATTTAGGGGAAAGGGATGAAAAAAATAAAAAAAGGGTTGAAAAATGCCTTTTTTTAAAATAACTTAATAACGGTAGGAAATAGAAAAAAAAACGTTTCAAGTAAAAGTTGCAGAGAAAAAATTCTACACAAAAAAGTTCCTCTTAATTTTTTTGTTATCTGCTTTAGTTTAGCTGCAAAAAATAAAACTTAAATTTGCTTTGTAATTAATTATAAAAACATACCAGGATTTTTACGGCCCTGTACCACGCAGCGCGCGCATCACATAAAGTTTGAGAGCATGGTTATCCAGCCTCTCAAACTTTCGCAACTACAATAAGGAAAGAACAAGTTAAGGAAAGAAGTAGGACTTTATTATTTCCTGTATGTCCCGGGAAACTTTGGTGTTTACTAACGTGGGTACAGAAGATAGTGTCGAACAAAACATAAGTTGAGGTAAAAAACTTACCCTAAATTCTGACGGCATGCAATTAAAATTGGAACTTATGAAGTTATTAGAATGCTTACATTGTACTAAGCGTCTTTAGAAAAATAAAAACGAGGCAACGGTACAAATGGTTGTTATCTTGAGAGCAGCTAGACTTTCTGGGGAGGTATCACTGCCCGAACATAATTGCGGGGTCATACTTCTTAAACTGTCGCTCCGGCCCGTGCCATGTGAGATTTTTAGTTTGCTAAAGGCTTTGATATTCGGGACAAAGATAAATTCAACAAATGCAAGTTAATTTAAATCGTTGCAGCGGTTTTATAATTAATAGTGATAATAAAGGAGGTGGTAGTACTAAAGATAGGTTAGGTTTAAATCTATATTTTCAATGTTATTATAGGTATGTATCTTTAAGTTGAATTTTAAAAGCATTGCAATATAGCGATATAATTTTGGATATTTCTTTGTAGAGTTCGAACACTAAACAATATATGGTTTCAAGAGAACAAAAGCAACAGTGCCGAGAAAAGTCTCTAGTATTACAATAATCATTTCCTTTACAAACCTGTAGGTTGTAAGTTTCAAAGTATTGCAGATCATGTAAAATACGTTTTTTATTCTTTTGATTTAAAAACACGTTTGTACTCTTTTTTTTATGATATTGGAAGGAAAACAAGCAGGCGGATTTCCTGATGGCAAGAAATTCACGCCGTCTAGAGCCACCAAAGGTGATAATGGTGCGTTGCCAACCTGAGGTCGGGATGTTAGGCCTCGAGCAAAAGTACGTTTACCGGCTACCTTACCCTCCAAACCGGAACACGTCATGACGTTATGGCGGCAGGAATAGGTAAGGCGGTGGTACCAATCCGGGCGAGTCGCTGCGAAACTCTACCACCTAGTAGTATGTCACGGTCTTAGTGACGGTAAGCCTTTGCTCGCCTTTTACGAGCTGCCTGGCAGGAAGGCAGATGGGCTATTCTGCAAAGGAATCCGGACCAACACGGGGGAAAATTCTCTTTTTATTCTAATAAAAATAACTCAGTTACTTAAAACCGATTTCAAAACTAAAAAGTAAAAATAATAAAGATTCAATATTAATTATATACTACCTATTACTTATATGTGCTATTTATTAATAGGTTTGAAGTCGGTGCCAAGCCTTAAACATTAGTTTAATTATATTATAAGTATTAAATTGGAATGGCACCAACTTCAAACCTGTTAGTAAATAGCACATATTAGTAATAGGTGGTATATAATTAATATTAAATCTTTATTATTTTTTACTTTTTAGTTTTGAAGTCGGTTTTAAGTAACGTAGTTATTTTTATTTAATACATTTTAGTTTATTGCTGATATGATAAAATTTAATAAAAATAAACATTGGCACAAGTGAAAATAGGTAAACAATGATCATAAAATAAAAATTAATGGGCCTACCTAAATCAATTTTTTATGGGACCAATTCGAAATTATTCCACATTAAACAAAAAAAGAATTACGAAAATCGGTCCAGAAACCACGGAGAAATCGGTGTACTTACGTAAAAAAATATGCCGGCTGAATTGAGAACCTCCTCGTTTTTTTAACTCGGTTAAAAAAAGAAAATAAGCAAAATTTTTCGCATGTCACAATTCATGATGTCTTTGAAGAAATTATCACAAATATTTTGATTTTGATGCTATAAAAATTTCGTGAGGCGGCGATCACGAATTTACTATTATATCGCTAGGTTTTGGCTAGGAGAGCCATGTGTACCCAAAAACCAAATAAATGGGCAAAGCTCATGGAATGAGATTTCAAACATAGCAATATACGTTGTATCGAGTGAAAGATATGCGGCAAACTTTGCGGCTTGGCTTGCCTCTGCTACAAAGATTAGGTTTGTGTAAACTGTTTGTCGATAAACCACAAGTTATTGTCCATTTTCCAACAGATTGTGTTTTGTTTTCACTTTATACGGGTAGCTAAATGAACGCAGTTTCAGCAAAATTGTTAAGAAATATATTTAAATATGCTTAGTATAATCAGCAAGCACTCATCTCGAATAATTAGCTGTCGCCAGCTGATCCATGGAACTTTTATCAACCTTACAAGTTTAGTTTAGTGATGAAAACTACAAGTGTGTTTAAGTTTGTTTCTGAAGAAAATGTCGTTTATCTGACCATTTTGGCGTCAAATATTTACGAACGCACAACATGCCTTTTGAAACAACGTTTCACCCGGCCCACGACGTTTTCAGAATTATTTTAATTTTATTTAAAAATTCAGAATCGAAATTAAATAACTAAACCCAAATTTTTTAACATATCCACTACTTATTAAAAGTTATCGCTAAGGCAGGTTTTGAGTTTTGGCGCCATCGAGAGAAAAGATGGTCGAAGTTTTCGATTTCATAATTATTGAATTTCGTGTTAATATTGAGTAAAATTGGTC
Source organism: Calephelis virginiensis (assembly GCA_002245475.1). Classification (NCBI taxonomy): domain Eukaryota; kingdom Metazoa; phylum Arthropoda; class Insecta; order Lepidoptera; family Riodinidae; genus Calephelis; species Calephelis virginiensis. The sequence continues at coordinate 4,267 of NJDC01002431.1, forward strand.
AATTTTGGTGGCATTTTGTACAATTTTGTTCAGTAAAAGTGCACAAATGAAATAATCATAAAGAAATTAGCGTATCGTATATTTTCTCGTTGCCGCCAAATCTCGTTACATGAGCTTGTGTAAAAAGGCCACCGCTTTACCCAAGAGCCTGACATGACTTATTGACGACTTACGACTGATGACTAATTAAAATTAATTGAAATTGATATAAAATTTGATGCAAATTTCTACTTGACTAATGGCTAAATACTAACGTGATGGCCAAAACTTAAAGAATGAAAGAATGAAAGTCAGGTTTTGTCGCTCAACGATATATCTATATATACGAGTGTAAAAATGAACCCCAATGGACCAATTTAATAATACTTTTTTTGTTGTATTCGTTATTGTCAGGACATTTAAAGGGAAAAGCCAGGGAAAGTAGGAAAAAAAACACTTCCATTTTAAACATTCAAACAGTTAGTAGCTGTTAATGCCAGCCAAGCTAAGTTCGCCACGGCCGCTACTTATTGATAAACATGATTGTACTCGTCTATGTTTTGACTTTTTATTTAGTGGAAAGTTTTGTGAATGGTTACTATAGTAGAGGATCTGAACATGTATCGACCTACACCCTATTGATAATATATTGAAACATCTACGAGTATACTAATATTATAAAGCTGAAGAGTTTGTTTTTTTTGACCGCGCTAATCTCAATAACTACTGGTCCGATTTGAAAAATTATCTTAGTGTTAGATAGCCCATTCAACGAGGAAGGCTATAGGCTATATTCTACGCGGATGAAGTCGCAGCGGAAGCTAGTGTTTTATAATAAACTAGCTGTTCTAGCGAACTTCGTTCCGCCCGTTCAGTTTGTATGGGAAAAATTAAAATGTCGTTTTTCCTAGTTTCCTCGCTGTTGTAAGGGATAAATTGTACCCCATGTAGTCCATATGCTGAGAATGTAGGTACCCCATCAATTCTCACCCAAATCGGTTTAACTATCACGACTTTCAGACGATTCATCTTTCATAATTATTTTTTTTGTTTTTAAAGTGTATCGGGGCGGAGACATATACATCAAATCAAAAACCATGACCATTGGTCCAGCAGATTTCATGTTATACGTGTTGTAACAAATCCGACTTTGTTTTATATATATAGATTATGCATATTAAAAGTCATATAAAAATGCATTTCCTAAATAAAATTTGGACAGAATACTTTAAATTAAAATAAGTAGGTTTTAAAATATTTTTTTAATTATTTCGATTTCTTGCAGATAATTAAATCTTTATCATGTGTTCGAAATAAAATAGGGCATACATTGATTTTTTTACTCTTATCCAATCCCGTGAAAGAAACAGGCGTTGACATACCTGTTTCTACCTGGCAACTCAGGTAAACAACGAGTAACCCAACTAGTGTACATTATATAGGTACGTCTTGAACTTTAAGTCTGGACAAAGTTTCTTTATTAACTTAATATTGCAACATTTAATGAAAAATCATTTTTTAAAAAATAAAAAAAAACTGCCCAAGATTATTTTAGGCAACCCATTTCCAATATATGTTTTATCATGCCGAATTTAATATATCGAGTTGCCTTTCATAATGCCATGATAACTTTTTTAAGTGTAAGTAGTATCAGTTCTACTGATGCTTTGAAAAATTTGTTAGTTTAAATATAAACTAAGTTTGATTACGGTGCCAAAAGGCCACTTTTGCGTGTGCGCGAATTTAACCCATGAAAATGAAATCTTTATCAATTTCTGTAGTTTTACTGCTTATTGACAATACTAATGGCTGTATTGGGCTTTAGGTATTTCACAAATTTTCACACCTTTTAAATTCACTTCAGATAGGATTTAACATGTATTTTGTAGTCCTGTATGTTTTGATTAAGCTATCGAGTTTTTATTTCCTTTCTTATCAATGTATAAGAAAGGAATTAAAAACTATACCGCAGGATTTTAGTCCTCAGCATTATTAGTTGTGAAAACCTAAACCCTACAAAGGTAATGTCATAGTATAAAAGTAATAAAGCCGATAATCGGTTCTGTACCGTATCAAGTATCGGAGATTTACGGAGATCGACAACTTTGCGGCGTGCCCCGAGTTTGGAGATTAGGTTTGGCTAATCCGGATTTTGTTGGTCGGCCACAAATTGTTGTTCGGGGAAGGAGGATTGCTTTAGTTTTCACTTTGTATTTTGTAGTATGTTTCAATAATTATTTTTTCATTCATGTTCATTAATAAATAAACGTAACCTGAATAATGCAATATTTATAAGGTTTCACAAATCAATGTTTTCTCTATTATATTTTGCGGAACTAAATAAGTTTATTAATGAATATGTTTTGACATTGTACTCTATTTTGACACTCTATTTTAACTGAGTTGACATGCCACGATTTTAGCCAATGCCTGACCTATTTCTTCCGGCATAGCATAATGTTAGTGTTTGTCATTGTTGTACTCGATGATGTTTGTTAACCAGTAATATTTTTTAAGTAAGAAACGTAGCTTTTCTTTAAACAATTGTGTTTAATAGTTTTGTTTTCGTAAATATAAATATTTTATGTTGATAACAATACGCATCGTATAGAGATATAATGTAGTTTCAAAAAGTAAAGAAGGATCCTTTTGAATCTAGCTGAACTAAAAGTTAGGAAATATTCATATGAAAAATTGAGTGATTAAGAAAAAATATGTTATTATATACAATCGCAGCACACGCGACGGAAGATCTTAAAGGAAATAGCTTGGGTTTTCCTGTCAGAACTTGAATATTCTGATTTTGATAATAAAATGTAAGTATGTTCACGCTCATATCCTATACCTGGGCACCTACGACTAGCCAAAGACTAAGTCCCACAATGTGATAGGCGGCAAGCCTATCGCCAATCGGCGACATATCAAATCCCAGGCAACGTTATTTTTTAATAGAAAATTGAAAATATACATTTTCTAAATCTTTTTTTTGCCCGACCCGGGGATCAAACCCTACTCGCTAGGCTACAGAGGCATGATGATAATAAGATGTGATTTTGATAATGTGAGATTTTTTTTAAACATTATGTGTTGGCCCTTGATATTTGTGTGAAGTTTCAATTCAATGCCACCTTTTAAAGTGCGTGAATAGCACTGAGATCACATGGTTAGAAAGGGACATTTACTCATGTGCTAAGATTGTCTAACGTACTTAGATCGACGAATTTAAAAAAAACCGTAAAATATATTTCTCAGTCATTTATGAATCGTTTTTTTTTGTTTGCAAGAGCATAACGAAAACGTCGAAAATACTTAATTTTTGTGTACTTAGAAGACTTACTAAAATTATTTATTCAAAAAATATTTACGGTTGCATAATGAACTTTCTCCGTTTTTCGTGGTTTTTTTGTGTCAGTTAAAAATATGTAAACGTTCTTGTTTGTTAAATAGGAATAAGAATGCTGGACCAGCCGTACATGACGGACCTTATAGAAGCCAACTCGATGGGCCACGAGCCCCACAAGATCCACATCTACAGCGCCTCGTGGGGGCCAACTGACGACGGGAGAACGGTGGATGGACCAAGGAATGCTACGATGCGGGCCATCGTCCGGGGCGTGAATGAGGTTTGTTCTTAAATTTAAGACTTCAAAATGTATACAAAGACGTCCACAGATGATCCAACAAAGTAGAAAGTATTATCGATGGACCATGAAGACCATGGACCAAGACCATGGGACCTGCTGTTTTCTTAATGAGAGGTCTGCGATGGTAAAAGATAGCCGTAGCTAATAATACCATAGGCATAGGCATTTTAGGTGCTGTCTTGTGGACATGATGTTAAGCGTATTCTGCAAGTCTACCGGCTAGACCGAAACATTTGCTATCACGGTATTATACCGTAGTCGAAGATAAAATGTTTATGAATTTACAGCTTGTAGAGTTAGAACGTTTAGAGTGAGGAGATGGACTCTATATGACATTTGACATCTTTTTCACAGCGTGAGCTGTATGACCATGTCGTGGCTACATTTTACATGGATATTTAATGGGATTGATATTGCGACAAAGTTTTTAGTAAATCTGTGCATAATATAGGTGTTGTTCCTGAAGCGTAAACGAACGAACTTAAGAATTTAAAAGTAGTCCTTTATCCTATTGAATATATGACATACATACATGTCTTCACGTCAAGTCCCTTACGTGGTAGCAGAGAGTATCGAGTGCCGGATTTACATATGTTAAATAAAAAATGTTCCATTTGGTATTGTTGTTGATTATACCATCGAACAACTTATACAAATAAAAATCTGTCTGTGAAAAATAAGGTTTTTATACAAACTAAACTGCTTGGGTAGAAAGGTTTTTAATTTATTAATACAAACATTTTTCCATACTTTATCGACCAGAAAATCTTAATATAAATTAACATTCCTGGACAAGTTACACAAATTGAATCTAATCCCAAAATAAGCAAATTATGTGCTTGTGTTATGGGTGTTAGTCAACGATTCTAATACATAGAAATACTTAAATAGATCATAGAATAAATTTAATTAACACCTAGACCCGGAAATGGAGACATCTAAATGTTCATTACATAAATGCCTGCCACTGTCGAGAATCGAACCCGAACTTCGCGGTTGATTGGTGTAGTAAGGTGCGTACACCTTTACCAGGCTTTACCATACCAGCCACTCTACCAACGAGTTTAGTTACTAGGGTGTAACAGAGCCGGCACAACGTCTATTATTAACAAAGGTATTATTTTTGTATTACTATATTTTATTGTGTCTTAAGATATATGAGTTTTCTTAATAACGTTTCACAATATATTATTAATGATATAAAAATCACTGGTACAATTGAAAAACAGTGTCCAGAACCGACTCAACAGTCGACCACAGAAATTTGCACAAAACCTGTTAAATGAATTGGCTGTAGGTATATCGTTTGTATATTAACAACTTTCATTAAACGCTTCCACCGCGCTATTGCGTTAGTATCACAATATATTACGAAACAGTTACCCAAAATTACCAGTAATTTTCCTCTATAATTAATGTTGTGTTTCTCAGTCATCTAATTTAGCATACGAAATATAATACTATAAAGTTACAAATGAGTTTAATTGTTTAATTATGAAACATATAATACCCATTTTGAGGATATTGATTTGTTTTATCTTTCTAGGCAGTTATTCAAATCTAGATTTTTTTATAATATTGGAAGGCAAACAAGCAAACGGATTTCCTGATGGTAAGAAGTTCATGCCGCCTAAAAACACCAAAGGTGGTAATGGTGCGCTGCCAACCTTAGGCCGGGATGTTAGGCCTCGAGCAAAAGTAAGGTTTACTGGCTTCCTTATCCACCGAACCGGAACACGTCAACGGCAGGCGCTGACATTATGGCGGCAGGAAAAGGTAAGGCGGTGCTACTAATCCGGGCGAGTCGCTGCGAGACCTCCTAGTCAGATGTTACGGTGTTAGCGACGGTAAACCTATGCTCGTCTTTTACGAGCTGCCTGGCACAGGAAGGCAGATGGTCTATTCTGCAAAAAAGCCCGGACCAACACGGGGACAGAATCAATTAATAAAGCCTGCATTTAAAAATCGTGAGATAAAAGTTCTTTCAGTCAATTTTCTATAAAGTTGAAAGTAGTAGCAGTTTGCGTCTCTTCTGCGATTTGCGCGAGTATATATATATAATATGTAGTTGGTTGAGTGGCTAGCGTACACGCCTATCTACACCGACCGACTTCGAGGCTCGGGTTCGATTCCCAACGGGGACAGGCTTTTGTCTGATGAACATTTAAATGTCTTCATTTTCAGTCTGGTTGTTTATTAAATTTATTCTGGTATCTATTCAAGTACTTCTATGTATTAGAATCGTTGACTAACACCCCTAACACAGGCATATAATTTGCTTACTTTGGGGCTAGATTCAATTCGTGTAACATGTCCAGGTCCAGTCCATATTTATTATATTAAAAAGCTTAAGACAAACGCTGCGCGATTCTAAATAACACATCAGTGTTTCTTGACAATAAAGCACAATAATTTTAGGTGTTTGTGTTACAGTACCTATTAAAAAATACTTTCTAGATCTCATTCAAACCAATTTTCGGTGAAAGTTAGGTAAAAGTACATCATATACATATCATATACATTGTGATTCGCGTTTAAGTGCAACCCCGAAAATGGGTGAATATAGACCCGAAACTATCAACGAAAATGGGTCCAAAAAATTTCTAAAAAAAATATATTTTTTTTTATATGCCACTGAACATTTTTTTCCGAATTTTGACCTCTATGTACAAATAAATTTATTGCTCTCAAACTAGCTGGCCGATTTTGATGAAATAAACGACAAATCAATGCCAACTATTTAGCAATGAGGATAAGACAAAAAATAGCAGCCAGCCACCGCACCGGTATAACAAAGGAATAAAAAAAGGGTCTCTACCTGGATTTACCCATTCTGAGTAATGAACTTTAAAAATTCGTGACTCCTGTATTTTTAGATATATAATGTTTGATTATGTTTTTTGAAAGCTAATGCAGTCAAAAATAATAATTAATTATAAAACAAATGAAGATGTAGTAGTTTATGACGTAGAAATTTGAGTAGATTGAAAAAAAACAGTAAAAAAAAGTAATTTATTTTACAAAAATAAAAAAAAATGAAGTATTTAACGCCATTTTTTGTTTCCTTTTTTATTTTATCCTCATTGCTTAATACTTGGCATTTGCCGTTTATTTCATCAAAATCGGCAAGCTAGTTTTGGACGAATAAATTTATTTGTAAGTAGAGGTCAAAATTCGGGAAACAAATGTTCGGTGGCGGATAAAAGATTAGGTTTTTTTAGAAATTTTTTAGGCCCATTTTCGTCGATAGTTTTCGATCTAATTTCACCCATTTTCGGGGTTGCACTTTAACGCGGGTCACCCTGTATATGTTTTGCTTTTATCTTTCTCTTAATTTAGGAGTTTCCAGGGAAAACATTTTACTTCTTTGGAAGTGTCTCTTGCGCAAACTATTCAGTTTCGAAAAAATGATAGTAGAAACCTATAATTTTTGAGGAGAATATATAAGATATCCCACACTTATGGATTTAATGAAAAATGTTTTTGAGTTTTAGTTCTAAGAATGAGGAAACCCCAAAATTTAACATCATTATATTTTTGTATGGAAATTTTAATGCGGTTCATAGACTACATCTACTTACTAAGTTTAAACAGCATAGCTCGTATTGTTTCGGAAAATAACGGTCGTGACAATACGGACGGACAGACAGACATGAATCTATGAAGGTTTCGTTTTAGGAACTCTAAATATATAAAATTAGTGTAAGTAATACATAGGAAACTGGAAAATATAACTTGTAGTCCCTGTAATGTACTGTGTAGTTTTAAAAATGTAGAATGATAATAATTGTTTTATTTATGTATATATATTTGCCTAGTTATTTTATATATTATTACGAATAGTAATCGTGCCAATTAGCTATTTTCACATGTTATTAGTCTATGTATTTAAGTGAAAATATTCGTAGTGATATTGCTGTAACGCAGTTGGTTTTAAACTAATAAAAAAATGAGAGGCAAACAAGCAGACGAATAAGTGAAACTTCTTGTATAAACATGAATGTAACGCAACGTACGTAATGGATCAGATTCAACTGACAAAGATTTCACCCTAAAAAGCATGTATACTCATTACTAATACATTGCAAGTTAAATAAAGCTTGTGTTATGTAAATATATTTTTTCGTTTAACCTGAAAGTTCATAAAGTATCGTCATAAAGATTCAACTTTAATATTAAGAATAGCAGATGTGAGAGCATCTGTTGCCTGTCGTATTTTTCTACAATAGCTTTGTAAAGCGCTTATTATTCCTTCTGTTCACCTACTTTGTTGAATAAGTCTTGATTCTAAGGCCAGACTTGGTAACTTATGTCAGAAATACTTGATTTATATTTCTGACGAATGCGAATTTGCAATGGCAATTAATTCTATAAATGATGATTTTACAAACTGTAAAAATTGTAATATGTCTATCATTGTAAAGCATAAAGTAAAAGTAAGTATTTTTCCCCTAAAAGGTAGGCCGAGATGTACCTAGCCGGGCCGGACACCCACGATTAGATAACGAGACCGTCTACGTAGACGATGTATAGGTGGTAAACCTGTCACTAACGGGGCTTCAATCCCGCCAATCCCGGCAATGTTTTTATTAGATAGTTGAAAAACCATATACATAATATCCCGACCTGGGAATCGAATCCGAGACCAAGTCAATGCTAGCACTGGTCTGATGTTGGCTAGACCACAGAGACAATCGATACTGTTATACTTGGCTGCACTACTCTGCTTATTTTCTTCCTGTTGCTATCTGCATCACGTCTTAATTTGAAAACGAAAATTGAGCAGTAATTTGGGAAAATTAACGAAAATGTAGTTTAACTGTTATATGTATTAAAAAAATCGTTGGTGTTATAAATGCGAAATTTTATGTTTATTTGTTAGATTATTGCCAACAAAGTCGCGCGCAACAGCAATCTAGCGACTTATGAAGTAAAGTGTTTTGATTTTTATAAGTGACTTCAATATTCACGTCAATAGGCACTTCGCCTTTTAATTTTAATTCCTGCCTTTTAATTTTACTTTGAACTTTCTGATTTTAATAACGACAGAAAACGGTCGACAACAAATTTCAAATTAAAATGTTCAGCTTAATTGGAACATACGCTCAGTCCTTATTGCGTTTTGCAAATTCAGAAATAATTTGCTTGCTAACGAAGTGCAATTATAAGCAAAGCAATTTAAAAAGTGAGCAAGTGCGATCCGGTGCCGGACTTAATTTCTCGAGGTCCCGTGTTTGAATCCCGGATCGGGCAACAAAAAAATGGAAAATTTGTGTTTTCCATTTTCTTATAAAAACAACATTGGTCGGGATTAGATATGGGATGATAAGCTTGTGGGAATTAGTGTTTTCGGCTGTTGTGGGTGCCCTGGTTGTGCTTCTGCCTACCGCTTCGGGGATATGGGCGTGAGGATACTTTGTTTTTTCAAAATATCTGTCTAAATAACGTAGTTCAAAGCCACTTTCTTTGAAAGATTTGAAGATCAAAAGAACATCATACTTTTTTTAGTTTTTGTGGAATACTCTCATTTTGGATAGTTTTGTGGAATACCTATCCATCATTCAGATGAATAATTTTTAGAAAAAAATAATTTAGGCATAAGCACTTCAATGTAATTATTGAAGACCGATCTTTAAGATATTCCGCGAGTATAGGTTTCATGAAATATTAAGCTTATTACATAAATATGCAGAAAGGATAGATTCATGAAATATTATTTTATTGGTTTCAGTGCCATATACCTACGGGAAACCCACAAGTATTTTTTTTGATTTGGTATTTGTTTGTTTGTTTAGCTACCATGTTTCAACATTGTAGTCACTTCACCATAGTTTGAAAATAAGTGCCTGTGGGCTGTGACACACGGTCGGACAGATGGATATATTCAATTTAATATTTATAAGGATAAAGTTTTACGCCACTCGGCTACAGATCCATAGAAAGGTAGTTTAATAATTTTGTATAACTATTTTGGAACAAAGCGATGTATTATTGTTTTGTTAGGTGATTGTTATTATATAGTTTTTATGCCGATATTTAAACTTACCACCTAACTAAAACGCGGACGTAGCCGCAGACATTGGTTCATTCACAATTTGACTTCTCCAGACTAATCTGACATGTCTAAAATGTTCTGTCTCTTTTGTTTTATTTGAAAAAGATAGTTTGCATCTAAATAAGTCTACTTATTAACAGAATAACCACCACTATTGTCTATTATGAAAATAATTTAGATATGGAAAGTAAAACTTCTGTTTTTCTAATAGCATTAATGAAACGTAATGTTACAGCCTAATAATGTAATTGTTATTTTAAACAAAATGATGGTTGGTGGAGAGTTGTTTCACGATGTTTTCGTTAACAATGTCCCATTTCACTCCACATTGGAATTTGAAACACTCTGAGAGCCCGGAAAATGAAAGCGCCTTTTTGGAATTCTTTGCTCTTCAACGGGAAAAGTATTCTCAACGTTCTTTTTAATTCAAATGTTTATGTAAAATACTGGTAATAAAAGTGTATTTTTATAACCAGTATTTTTTTATCTCCACTTAAAAAAGAGTTGGGTTATAAGTTTGACTAGTCTGTGTGTGTATGTATGTATGTCTGTCTGTGACATCATAGCTTTTAAACAGATGGACCAATTCCGATGCAGATTTTCTCTTTGAGAGCTGACGTGATCAAGATGGTTCTAATTACATTGGTTGCAGGTTTATCGACAGTTATTGAACATTTTTAATTTTGTATTATTCTGGACTTTTAAATTATGACAAAAATACCTTTGCCTTGGTTTTAACAACTTTGTCGTGGGGGACGACTTGAGACTTCGTTTAGAATATGAACAAGCGCACTGCTCAGTTTGTAAGAGACGAAAGTCGTGTAAAAATACTGTAAATGTTATACGAGCCTCATTATCGTGTGGGTGTGAGGCCTAATCTTCAATTCCACCGGCTATACTTTGCTCTGAAACGGAACTTGACAAAACCAAGCACTGTCATTATGCCAGCAGGAATAGATAAGGCGATGGAACCTTATCCAGATGTGTTGCTGGACAGCAATCTACCAGTGGTATAGGATAGGATATATAGGATAGGATAGGTGGATAGGTTCTACTCTATTCTGAAAACCGGACCAACACGAGGAATCGGTATCAGTTTTGCCACAGTTAATTGTACTTACAAGACGAATTACCTGATATCTAACGTACTTGCAACAATACTTTGATATCACATATGCATTCAAATTAAAAAAAAGACCAGCCATACATATAATATGTGAAATTGGCATTCTTAATACATATCCAAATAACTGTTTTTAAATTTTTAAGCAAACAAAAATTACATTACAAAAAAATTTCGGCTCTCGTTGATGAATGCCCTGACTAAGAAATATCGGGGATTACAAATCATGTGACGAAAAAGTGGAGAAAAAAACTTTTTGATTCCAATCCTGTCATGTTAAATGTATGAGAGAAAGTAGAGTAGTCATGAATATTTATTAGCACTAATGTTTCACCCATTACTAACGACATACTATGTGTGGATAACACTATTTTAAACAACTTAAAAAAGAGGTTATACTGCTATGTAAAGTACCGGGAAAAGATCAATAACACACAAATATTTATTTTATCATCTTCAAATTAGGTGTGCTCCTTTAGAAACAATAGACTTACGCTAACGAATATTCGATCATAAAAACGTTTTTTAAAGACTATTTTTGGAATCGAGATTAGATGTCGCTGCGATTTTTTTGCCTTCTACCGATTAACAACGGACTCAACGAAGTGATAGAAAATTTGAGTTTAGGAAAAAGAAAGAACTCAGCTGGAGCCATATCCGGTGAATATAGAGGTTGCTCGATCTTATTTGTTGAGTGTTTGGTTTGGTATTTTACAATGATTGCCTTGTGCGAAGGCGCATTATTGTGGTACAAATTCCAAGAATTTTCTATGCACAAATCTGACATTTTACGTCGAATTTGCCCTTTTAAACGCCGCATCGCTCAAATAATCTGACTAGAATTCCGAGTGACTTTTTAACAAGTTTGGAAGGCGACACTCAGAAGCTTGTTGCATGTCAAACTCGTAAACCCAAGTGTCGTTACCAGTGACAATGCGTTTCATGAATGTTGTGTCAGAATTGACTCGTTCTAGTATATCTTTAGTGCTAGGTATTACATTCTATAAAAAATATGTAGTTTCATTAAAAAGAGCGTATCTACTTCCGAGCTACCATAGCCACTAAGTCAAGATCTGATGATGGGATCCCCTGGAAATAAAAAAAATCCTCTAACTTTAAGGTATACCTATTTAGAAAACATCAAAGACTAGAAAAGAAACACACAAGATTTGCGCGTTTTCCGCTTAAAAGACTCCGTTCGTCGTATCCTTCTTCAATGCGAGAGCGTTTTCCTAACCGCCACAGCTTTCATTGGTATACTCAGTGTTGACATTTCGAGTGATGTACAATTTCGTGGTCATCTGGAGGAGAAGGCTAAAATAGCCTTTAAAAAACTTGGTGTGTTCAGTAAAGGAAGACAGTACATCAAGCCGATCCTTTGCTTACAACGGTACAAAACGCAAATTAGGCCTCACATGGAGTACTGTTCTCAACTCTGGGCAGGGGCTCCGCAGTACCAGCTCCTTCCTTATGGTCGTATTCAACGTAGAGCGTCTCAAATTGTCACTGGCCAGCCAATTAGCAATCAGCTGGATTTTTTAGCGTTGAGTGCAAATGCTGGGTCAGTTAGCATTTTCTGCCGCATCTATTATGGAGAACGCTCTGAGGAGTTGTTTGGTTTGATTCCCGCCACTGAATTTCACCTTCGGGTATCGCTTCAGAGTTTAAGGTATTATGCCCATCATGCGTGGCGATCTATAACTGTGCGATTCCGAAGACATTTACACCGCATATCACCTTTGTGGAATCAGTTATCGAGGGCGGTATTTCGAAACGAATACGACTTAGGAACCTTCAAGAAAAAAACGTACTCAGTCCTTAAAGGTCGGTAACGCACCTGTGATACTCCTGGTGTTGCGGATGTCCGTGGGCAGCAGTGATCACTTTCCATCAGGTGATCCACTTGCTCGTTTGCCTCTTGTATACATATTATATAAAGTAATAGTTGATGTTAATTTTTAACAGTCTAACTTGTAATTAACAGTGATGTTAATTACAAATTTGATTTTTAATTAAACCTTTAAATGGGTTTTTGTTTTACTTTAAAATTTTGTAGAATAATTTGCGAGTTTCTTCAAATTATTTTAACTCAGTCGTCCATATTCAATTACGTATCTAGGTAACGTTACTAATTTGATGAAACCATTTAAATTGACAAAAGGGATCTCCTAATTTGAACCATGTTTTAATTTAGATTTTGTGGAATGTGTTAAATCACAAAACCTCGGAATGGTATTTATATTTATTTGGGTGTAAATAATACACAAATATCTTAACGCCAAGTCAGTAGAAGTCGCCTAGAGTAGGCAGAGAATACCGAGTACCAAATGTCACGATCCTTGCAGACCTGCCTGTCTTCCTCCACGTTCATTGCTCTTTTCATACACACACACAAGTTTCGGAGACTGTTTCGAAGACTGCTTAGAAGAGTTTCGGAGATTGACTTCATCCTCGGGTAAAACCCAAACGATTTGACTGTTTAATTCTGTGTGTAATAACCGACGGAGCATGCCCTTTCTCATTTTGACACCAACACTTCATTTCCATCTCACTATTTGTTGGATCTCACTATTGCAAATATTGTCTGCAAGTGTTACACTTTTTTAATTTTTTTAAATTAAAAACTTAACTTTTAATTAAAGTTTTTAATAATATTGGAAAGCAAACAAGCAGACGAATTTTCTGATGGTAAGAAATTCACGCCGCGTAGAGCCACCAGAGGTGGTATTGGTGCGTTGAC
>NJDC01002431.1:29808-70407 GCA_002245475.1 Calephelis virginiensis
CTGGGAGACAAAGACTGACATTTTACGATCAGATCAATCGAATGTTATCCGAGGGTAGTGTCAAGAGTCTCCGAAACCGGCGTGTTTGTATGAAAAGGGTTATGAATATGAAGGAAGCAAGACAGGTTTGTCAGGATCGTGAGGTCTGGCACTCGATACTCTCTGCCTACCCCGTAAGGGACTTGGTGTGAAGATATGTTTGTATGTGATATTTGGCACTCGGTGCTCCCTGTCTGTTTTTTTAATGAAACTTATTTTTAACAGGGTCGTAACGGTCTTGGCAATATCTACGTGTGGGCAAGTGGCGATGGGGGGGAAGATGACGACTGTAACTGCGACGGGTATGCTGCTTCCATGTGGACAGTTTCCATTAACAGGTGATTCTCACTGGAATTATTTAACAACGTAGAAAATAAAGGAAGCAGATGCTTCCCCTATTGGCAAAATATAATAGATCATATCTGTAATACCAATACTATACCAACACTCATAAAAGATAAATTGCTGATTTTTTTTGGAACGGAATACGAAAGAAGCGGTTGTTTATGTGTGTATGTATATACGTACATGTTTTCCTTTCTGTGTGAGTTTTTTGAGATATTTTTTATATTTTTAACATACTTTCGAAAAGGAAGGTTACATGTTCGACTCCCATGTATTTTTATATATGTCAATCGATTTCTTCGTCTTTTCTAAACGGACTTTAATTTTTTTTTATTTGAAAGAGTGTAGGTACCTCCGAGGTGGTCCTACTGCCGCAAAGTCTGGGTCTAATAACATAATAACTAATACTCATTTTTTGAGTACGTAGAAGACCTATTGAAAATAAAAAGCAGTCGGGTTTTTAACCGATTCAAAAAAGGAGGAGGTTCTCAATTCGAATGTTCATTTTATCTGTTTTTTCGTATGTATTTTTATTACTCGGCCGACTGACTTTGGTGATTTTTTTAGAAAGATAGGTGTTGATTCTGAGATTATTCCATATTAACTACATAATGATTCGTCTTTTGGTTTTTAAGATAAACTTAATAATGTTTTTTTTCTTACTGTTAGTTAGGTACCATTTACTGGTGAAGTAAGATTTTGATAAAATTTATGTGGGACCATTACGGAATCATTGGCTATCTTTCGAAAAAAAGAATGATTAAATTGCAACATATTAGTTGACGTCGGTTTTTGGAGTTTTACTGAGCTAAAAAATTTAAATTTTTATAGATTTTTGAGAGTCCTTAAATATAGCATCTTTCCTATGAAATGCTATTCTTTGGAGTATTTACCTACTTATCTCTTTTAATTATTTATTAAAAAAAGCTATTTTACCTTTTGCACATCACCAAATATTGAATCTAAGTGTGCGAAGCTTACGTACAATATTGTCGTCGTTTGATTAGATTATATTTTATCTACAAAAATGTACAAGTCGAAAGAAATATCTGTTGTACATATTGTTCAGTGTCACTTTCATTAAGTTAAAATAACAAGTTTTTGAAATCTAAACACGTAGACAAATAACTTTTAGATTAATTCCAAGTCCCTCTAAAACGATTTTTGTGAGAAATCCTTGACAAGAATTTTGTTGGTGTTTTGTTAAGTCTTATTACGAGTTGGGAGCTTGTTGGAAACTAATATGACACGTGCTGGTCTCTTCGCTCACCTGCGGTTGGACGAGCTCGAGATAGATTTACATACAATTTCCTTAATTTCCAAACTCAAAAGTATCACCCACAATGCTACAGGAATTAGAAAATTTCCTGCAGCATATAAAATAATTTGTTGCATTTAGATATGGGTATTTTGTCCACGTGGTCTTACTTTTAATGTTATGAATGCTAAATTGTATTATGAATTAATAGATAGATATACCTTGGAGAAGTTACCCAAATTGACTCTAACCAAAGTAAGCAAATTATATGCTTGTGTTATGGGTGTTACTCGACGATTCTAATACATAGAAATACGTCGTAATGCCGTCACCTAAATGTTTATCACATAAATACCTGACCCCACTGGGAATCGATCCCGAGCCTTGCGGTTGGTCGGTGGATTTATATAATAATATAATATAATATTTGTTTATTTGCCACAAATGTGATACTTACAGTAAGTTGTTACAAAATTTCATGGTCCTGCACATTTTGTTATAACATGACATGCAAATTCATAGTGAGATTTAATTGTAATTACATGCATTTAATTTAATTACCTAACTAAAAATATAAAACTGATTCAATTCAATGTGCGTCAACAGATATTTATCTTTGTTAAGTAAATATAGCCGTTATATGTTATGGTTATCGGCTTTGTCTGTTTAACTTTTCGCAACCGCATTATCATATTTCGTATCATTTCAATTTACTGTCTACTTGTAAATAACGTCGGCACAAAAAAATTAACATGTGAAAAATAATTAGCTAGGCGTGTACGCTAGCCACTTGACCAACGAGCCGGTCACATAGTGTAAAGTATTTACTTTTAGTTTATGATTTAAGTCTAATTTTATTAGGTTTTTAACTCTATTTATATTAAACTTAATATTGACTGAACAAAATAACATTTTCAAGACTTTTGCTACTTTTGGTTGGATAATCTTAACGATTTCCAATGGAGTAAGTAAGCAACAGTTTTAATATTCGCTATATCTGTTTGATGAGATTTGCACATCTATCTATCGCCGAAAATTAATACTCTACAAAATTCAACTGATATTAAGAAATCACTAAATAGCATATAAATGTACTTGGGATATCAATAGTTGAAATGCAATAATATAAGAATATTACTCGTTTACAATATCGTTTATCAAGGGACACAATTCGCGCGAACACAGGGCGTACTGTGATTGGGTCATTTCGCACCAATCAGAATTGGGATTTCTGTGTAAGTACAAACATCAGCTTAATTTATAAAGCTGTTAATCATGTACTGCAATGTGGCAAAGTTGTACAGGTTATTTTAAAAACAAACACATCTCTAAATCTAAATAAAATTATTTAATTTGCAATTTTCCGCCAAAAAAATTAAATAATTTTATTTAGATTTAAGTATGGATTTCCGCAAAGTAACGCCTTCTTCAATTAATTTTCTTAAACACATCTCTTTCAAATGTGATTACATCTCGAAAAACAGTTGATTAAAAACGTCATGAAAATAAGTAAAAATTTCTTGGAATGAACTAGAAATATACTGTGGGAGTTATTTGCAATAAATTCTATAAAATATCTTCGTCATATTATACTTTATCTTTACAACACCCTTAAAACTATCGCTCTTCTAATCTAGTATACCACAGCAAACATATTACAAAATCCGTAACAGATGATTAAACACCAAAAACTTTTACTTTATTTATGATATCCAGTTTCTTTCGGAATTTTGTGAACGTAATGATAAATACACAGGATGTCCCTAGGATATGGCTACATGGACAAAACCTATCTGTAATGTAGCTAAGAACTATCTAG
Source organism: Calephelis virginiensis (assembly GCA_002245475.1). Classification (NCBI taxonomy): domain Eukaryota; kingdom Metazoa; phylum Arthropoda; class Insecta; order Lepidoptera; family Riodinidae; genus Calephelis; species Calephelis virginiensis. The sequence continues at coordinate 33,270 of NJDC01002431.1, forward strand.
ATCATAACAGCTTGAAAATAAAAAAAAAATCGCAATTAGGTCAGTACATTCGCTTAATAGTTATGATACCACAGGCAGGCACGTCCATTTTGCCGTCGCGGGTTAAATTGTTGATTGGCATCCGTAGTTTCCTGCGTAGCATTGACGCGTAGCAAAATTTTCAACAAATGAACATTTTCAACAATCCATAAATGTTCAGACAACCAACTATTTTATTTCCAAACACCTTTTATATTATACTGAGATAGCCGATATTTTTTTCTTTCATTATTTATAATGAGTAAATATTATGTTAGTGTTTGTTTACACTATCGTGTCAGACAAAGTTCACAAATGATTTGTGAAATTAGTGTTATATGTTTTGAAATTAATAAATATTTAAAACACAGTTAACAGTAGTAGTACAATAGTATATAGTTGTTATAAAATATTTTTTTCGATGAACTCAACGCTTTTGCCTAGTTAAAAACAAATTATTATCTACTAGCTGCTACCTGCGGCTTCGCCCGCGTTTTCACAGAAACCCGGTGTGCGATCGGGATTAAAAATAGCCTATATGTTAATCTAGGTCACAATCTATCTGTCTTCCAAATTTCAGACAAATCCGTTCAGCCATTCGAGCGTGAAAGAGTAACAAACATCCATACATCCATACTTACAAACTTTCGCATTTATAATATTAATAGGATTAACAACTTCACTGCCAACCCCGCATATGTGCGGGGTACGGTTCGTGCGCGGGGGGCCAGCTCCGCGTATCTGCGGACTACGACTCTTGAATTTCTATAGGCCAGTTTACGTCCGGCACTGAGCGAGAAGTGTTGTGTATTCTCTGGCCTCCCGCGGAAAGGACGTAAAATTATTGCACAAGTATTGGTTTTTAGATTAAGACTTTTTTTTTGTTATCCGTTAGGTATTAAGTAAGACGCAAAAATGAGTGACCGGGGAGAGTGTTTGAGGCCTAAAAGGCAGAAAATTGCGAGCAATTTGACGATTGATGATAGTGATATTGAAAATGAATTGTTTGCTGATGACAGTAGCGATGATGACTTTTTTATAGGTGATTGTGATGATGATGAGGATGAGGAGGAATCGAACGAGGAAGACCAGCAATTGACGTTTTCTACGGCTGTTATTAACTCACCGTGTCCGATTTCGGCGTCATTAGAGAATAATGAACAGGTATTATTGGATGATGTCAATCTACCCTCTCCAGGTAGTTCACAACAGCCTGAACCAGGTACTCCTCAGCCAACAATAAGTTCGTCTTGGTCAACTGTGTGTGAATTGAAAAATATTCCTTTCAATAAACAAAATTTATTTTTTGGAAATCCTGGTTCTGAGCCCATTGACTTTTTTAATTATTTCTTTGAGGACGAAATGCTTTTATTCATTTGCAAACAAACAAACGCACAAGCTGCAAGACTAATACAAATCTCGACGACCGAATACTCCAGAGTTAAATCATGGAAAGATGTTACAATCTCGGAACTTAAAATATTTCTGGGTCTGCTTTTCCACATGGGCACTATACCACTTTCCCGCCTTCAGGACTATTGGAAGACTGATAGGTTATTTGCTATACCCATATTCAGAGAACAAATGGCCCGAAATCGTTTTTTGCTTATACTGAGATGCCTGCATTTTACTTCTGAGTCTCAAAATGCGAATGATCCGTTATTCAAAATTCGCTATATTATTGATTATTTCAATAATAAAATGGAGACTTGCTACTATCCTGCCAAAGAGTTGTCCCTCGACGAAAGTATGGTCCTTTGGAGAGGACGTTTGCGATTCAAGCAATATATAAAAAACAAAAGGCACAAGTATGGTATAAAACTTTATATGTTAACGGAACCTGATGGTCTAGTACTGAAGTTTAGGGTATATGCAGGGCGTCAGGACTCAGAAGTTTCAGGAAAAGGTCACGCAGAACGAGTAGTCATGCAATTACTAGAAAATAAACTACAAAACGGTCACTCCCTTTACATGGACAATTATTATAATAGTGTTGCGCTGGCTAAAAAACTGTTAAATAACCAAACTTATTGCACTGGTACACTGCGAAAAGATCTAAAAGAAAATCCTACTGAAATATCAAAAAAAAATTTAAAGAAAGGTGAAAATGTGGCACTTTGCAAGGATGGAGTCGTAGTAGGAAAATGGAAGGATAAACGTCCAGTGATGTATATTAGCACAGAGTTTGAAAGCGAAATGATATCAGTAACAAACAAGCGGGGCCAAACTACAAATAAGCCTGTACCAATAGTAAAATACAACGAGTTTATGTCAGGTAATAATTCAACGTATGAAACTTTTATATTTTTACCTGTGTGATTTAACAACAGGTATATTTTTTATAAAACACAGTAATAGTATAAGGTTTATTTGTTTTATTTTTTCAGGTGTTGATCGACAGGATCAGCTTCTGGCATACTACCCATGTGAGAGAAAATCTTTGCGTTGGTACCTGAAACTAGCTATCCATACATTTCAGTTGTTGTTTATAAACTCGTATAAATTTTACAACAAATATTCTGGAAAAGAAAAAATGAACTTATACGATTACCGTCTCTCAGTTATAAATAAACTGCTACCCGAAAAAATCTCCGCATCTGTTGCCGGCCCGAGCCGAAGAGCTGTCCAGCCGGTTCATAAAATTGTCAAAATTACCGAAAAAAACTCAAAGGGAATACTGAAACGTAAGATGTGCCGTCAGTGCTCTAAATCAAAAATACGCAAAGACTCGATTTGGCACTGCGAAATATGTGAAACTAAACCAGGCCTATGCTTTGATTGTTTTGATAGTTATCACTCATAAACATGTCGTTGTTTTTATTTTTTTTATTATTTTTATACTTATTTCTTTTATTTAGATAAATAATTTGATTTATTATGTGAAACTTTAATTTTAGCTGTTGATTATGTGCTAAATTTATAGTACGTTTATTATTCAAAAATTTGATCTCTGTCATTCCAAAGTGAAATAAATATAAAGTAAATCGAAATAATTCTTAGTGTAAGAAATATGAAAATATAAGTGCTGTGTTTCTATTATAATTTTATAATAAAACTATATTGAAGTTTGTAATTATTACCAGAATAAACATAAATGTAAACTGAAATAGAAAGCTCCGCGTATGTGCGGGGCTGGCACAGGGATTGAAATTTTCAATCCCTGTGCCAGGCCCGCATATGTGCGGACTTTAATTTTTTATTTATTTGAATAAACCACATTACAATTTTTTAAAATTTCATGCTAATATTATTATATTTGGCAATATAGCAGCTAAAACATACTTAAAAATATTTTGGCCTTAAAGCATTACACCGGAAATTTCAGCCGGCAGCGAAGTTGTTAACCTTTAACATATTTAAACTTTTCCAGCGCTATTAATGATGGTCAAAACGCACATTATGATGAGTCTTGTTCCTCGACACTGGCCAGCACGTTCAGTAATGGAGCCCGGGATCCCAGCACGGGTGTGGCCACCACAGACCTGTACGGCAAGTGCACGGCGACGCATTCTGGAACATCTGCTGCCGCACCAGAAGCTGCTGGAGTTTTTGCATTAGCTCTACATGCAAAGTAAGTTTTTACTACATGTTAACATATATTGGGCTTTGTGAGTATCTTCAGGCCCATATCCCCGATTTTATGAGTTGAACCGTCACCAATTGAATGATATTGTGTCAACACTCTAATGATAGTCGACGATCTGTAGTGCTATTTTTGAATTGTCGAGTGATTAAAATCTTGTAAGTGACATTTTGAAATGTTTCAGACAGAGTATTGGTTTCAGAAATATAAGATTTTGAGATGATTGATGATGATTAAGATAAACATTTTTTTCAAAGATTACACAAAATTAATAAGCCTGTGAGATATAATATAATAACAAGTAAATAAATTTTGTTGTAATAAGTAAATAAAAATTATACAACTACTTTGGTTACATATTTGCTATTAAAATATTTGCACACCACAAGTTGGCAGAATATGTAGGAACGCTTAAATAATTTGTAACATCTTTGTAACACTCATATTCCGCAAAAAAATATTTTTTTCTTTTCTTTCTTTCTTTTTTTGCACACCACAATGTGGTAGAATATGTTGGTACGAATAAGTACTTTACACATATTCCGCAAATAAATAAATTTCATTTCATTTCGTTTAAATCTATTTAAATTTTAAAATAGTAAATATTGTAGATAATAACAGTTTGGTTTTAATGAACTTCACGTTTTTTCCAATACATTTGTATTTATTAAGTCGTAAATACGTAATATACTTAATTTCAAATGAACTCTACCTATCTGTAGTCTATCTATGTATTCAGACTATTTTAGATTTTCAATTAAAATTTAATTTAACTAAATGGACTAGCAATTAAGCTCAGAAAACTAATCTGTATTCAAATTAATCGCAATTAGAATTTACGAAGTAGATTAGTCGACCTTTTAAAGGTAAATAGGTACTAACGTTCTAGATAAAACACGCTATCTGATTAAATCTTATGAAATAGTTTTAGAAAAATGTTAGGCACTAAATTATTTTTATCTAATACCACGGATTCGCCCGCGAAAAATTGAGATGTAAGCTATCCTATCTTTCAAGTTAGGTCAAACTGCACACGGTGTACAAATTTACGGCCAATGTTAATAACATTTCTCTAAAGATGGATTTCAAGCAATCTAGATAGCTGCGTATCCGCCGGCCTATCCTATACCTAATTGCCATATTTATCCTGTCCACAGATATGTTATTGGCAAGCGATAACATAAAAATGAATCAAAACATCAATCTTCGACAGTAATTTTTGGATTAGGATTGATTATTAATATTGGCCGTTAGTGAAGTAGTTTAGAAGTCCATCGCGGACAACCAACGTGACACGTAATTTACATAATATATTAAGATTTATATCACCTCTGTGGTCCAGCGGTTCAGTTGTTGGACTTGACTGCATGAGGTCCCGGGTTCGAATCCCAGGTCGGGCAACAAAAAGAAAATTGGGGTTTTCCAATTTTCTAATAAAAAATGTTGCTCGGGATTGGAAATGTACCCGGTTGGCGATAGGCTTGCCACCTATCACATTGTGGGACTTAGTGTCTTCGGCTAGTCGTGGGTGTCCTGGTTGTGCTTTTGGGGTTGTGGGCGTGAAGATTTTAATGACAAAATAGAACTAATTTTCTGAACAAGGAACATAATTTACTAACACGAAAAGTGGTACTTAGTGGTGCGTTGCCGATCTATACCTGCTATTTGTATTTCGTGTCTCTTGCGTAATCAACGTTACTGGCTATACCTAGCACTTTCAAACACGATAACAGTGAGAACTGACTTTTTAGCAATGCAAGTAGAAATTTATGTAGAGTCTCTACCTCCTAACCTGATTAGTGAAATAATAAATATAAATAAATATCCCTGGACAAGTGACACAAATTGAATCTAACCCCAAAGTAAGCAAATTATATAGCCCTATCAGGCTAGCATGGCCAAACCAGCAAAATTGCGAAAAAAATACATAAATTTGTAGCTACATAGTTGCTAATTAGTTGCCAAAACAACGATTTAGTAGCAAGGTAACTTACGGCCAATGTTAATAATGTATCTCAATCTAATGGATTTCAAGCAATCTAGATAGCTGCGTATCCGCCGGCCTATCCGATACCTCATTCCCATATTTATCCTATGCACAGATATATTATTGGCAAGCGATAACATAAAAATGGATCAAAATGTCAATCTTGGACAGCGAGTTTTGGATTAGGATTGATTATTAATATTGGCCGTTAGTGAATAATATTATTTTCCTTTGATCTTAACGTAAGATTTAGTTGCTATTTGGTTGCTAAATCTTAGATATTGCAAAAAAAAAAATTAATATATTTTTTTTAATCTTGCTATCTTGAAACCGGTTTCTTCTGAAATACAGTGTTATGAATTTGTTGCTCATTAGGAGGCTACTCAAATACACTCTAAGAACCAGCAACAAAATAGTTCACCCTGATAGGCCGATTTTTATTTTTTTTTAATTTTCTCGCTTCTTGGTATCTTGAAACGCGTTTTTCTGGAGTAAACAGTATTCTGAATTTGTTGCTCATCAGAAGGTTACTCGAATACACTATAAGAACCAGTAACAAAATAGTCAGGAATCGAACCCGAGCCTCGCGGTTGCTCAATGTAGTTAGTCTACTCGACCAACGAGGCGGTCAATAATCAAGTAATTTAATAAATTAAAGGCGATAAGGTCATTACATTTTGATGCCAATGAATACGAGTATATACGTGCTACATGTATGTAAAATTTATAAATGCCGTGCGGTGTTCGTCAGGGCTCCTTTGCAGAATAGACCTTCCTTCCTGCCCCGCGGTTCGTAAAAGGCGAGCATAGGCATCACTAATACTGTGACATCTGACTAGGTGGTAGTGTTTCGCAGCGACTCACCTGGATTAGTATCACCACTATGCCTATTCGGTTCGGGGGATAAGGTAGCCTTTAAACGTACTTTTGCTCGAGGCCTACATCCCGACCTCAGGTTGTCATCGAACCATTACCACCTTTGGTGTCTTTAGGCGGCGTGAATTTCTCACCATCAGGAAATACGACTGCTTGTTTTTTTTCCAATGTTATAAAAGCGTGACCACTTGTATGGTTTAATTGTTCACCGATTTTGTTAAACACATTTTGATAAAATTAGATTAGGCATAGTGGTGGTACCAATCCGGGTGAGTCGCTGCGAAACTCTACTACCTAGTCAGATGTCACGGTGCTAGTGACGGCAAGCCTATGCTCGCCTTTTACGAGCTGCCTGGCAGGAAAGCAGATGGTCTATTCTAGAAAAGAACCAGGACCAAGACGAGGAAAACACAAAACACATAAAATCTAGATGCCAACGTCATAAAAACAATATGCATTCCAATGTTTGAGGTTTACGTTAATTCCTTAAACAGTCTAATTAAACGTTGTCCTGTTTCATCTATGAATATTGAATTGCTATTTTTTGTTAATTCCATAGTGTTAGTAATTAACACAATAAAATATAGCAAAATCAGTTCAAGCGTAATGGGATGACTAAGGGAAGTAGAGATTAATTTTTATATCGTCTGTTTATTGGTAAAATGTAATAAATAAACATTTTATTAAACTGAGATATTACGATTTGAAATTTCAAATAAATTTGTGACAATAATTTTATTAGATTACTGTAAAATTTACTATGCAGAATGAAAGATAAACTAATTTTATATGTATTGATTTGAAAAAATATTTCTCGCAAAGATTTACCAACAAATTAACATTTTACTGACGAAGGGCACGTATTTAACTGGTTTTACCAGTAATTCAAAAATAGAAATCAATTATTTACAGACAAAAAACAATAAATGCGGTTATCACATTTCACAATGGAAAAAATGGATCGACAAAAAATAATGAATGTATTTATATCTCTTTAAAATGAGTTTAAAACATTTTAGCTTATCCCAAACTTGGTTATAAAGTACTTACTAGGCCTACAAAGAAAAAAGTTAAAGTGATATAACGTGTCTCACTTGTATCTGCTTTGCTTGAATACAGCTTTAAGTATATTTACTTCCATTAATCAGAACTGTTATTGTTGTTTTATTATATTTACCACATTTTTACCTTAACTATCTTCGTGTTAAACAGTCCTAGCACTTATTGGATTTCACCAGAAGAAGAAGCATCGAAAATTACATAGAACTGCTTTTATAACTCATTTTTGTAAAAAAATGGATTTATTATGTTTTACCAGTAAACAGACGATATATTTATGATGTAGATTTCGAATTTTTACTTTTTTTTCATTTACTTTCAGTCCAAATCTAACATGGCGCGATATCCAACATTTGACCGTCCTAACATCTAAAAGGAATTCCCTGTACGACGCAAAAGTAAGTACCTAATCAGTATTCTCAAAGTTCAAGCCTTTGACATGTTTATAACTTTACTGTAATAACTCTATGTAACTTAATTTATACTTTGTTAAAGTTTAAATGTCAATTGGGTCAATATGTAAAATCTTCACTTATGTAATCAGTAAATTGCTTGTGCTAGCTAGAATGCGTTCCAAAAGTCCATAATTGAATTTATTTTTGTATCTGATGATACATATTGTTTTTAAAAGTAAGTAAGTATGTTCACGCCCATATCCCCGAGGAAGTAGGCAGAGGCACAATCGGGGCACTCACGACTAGTCGAGGACACTAAGTCCCACAATGTGATAGGTTTTTATTAGTTTATGTTGTCAGGAATGGGTAAGATGTTGGTGCTAACCCAGAGAGTGTTCAGAAAACTGCAGCTGATACAGTGATGGTGTCATGACGGTCTATAATCCGGCACACATCCGAAAACCTTGCACCAGTGGTTTTGTTGGTAATACCATTCAAAATATAGGCTACGGTTATCTCTTACCACCGGGAATCCCGTGTGTTTGTTCGCTGACATATCACGAAACAAAATCAACATTCTTAAGTTGGTACGAACGAATATTCTGCACCTAGACCAATACTGGATTAGTAAGGTGAATTATTAAGGTGAACCTACTTACGTTTTTTTTATTCATTTACGTTCAATTGGTGCATTTCAGGGTCGTTTTCATTGGACCATGAATGGCGTGGGGCTGGAGTTCAACCATTTGTTTGGTTTTGGCGTACTAGACGCAGGCGCCATGACGGCCCTGGCAGCCAACTGGCGGTCTGTGCCCCCGCGGTATCATTGTGAAGCCGGCTCTGTCAATACTCATACGTAAGTGATACTTACTTACCTAAGCTACAAAAAACCTAAAAACTTGAAAGACAACAACTTTTTTTATTATATCAAAATTTAAAGAAGAAGACGAACTTTCTGATGTTAAGAAATTCACGCCGCCTAGAGACACCAAAGGTATGTTGGTGCGTTGCCAACCTGAGGCCGGTTTCTAGGAATTTAATAAAATCCGGATTTTTTTTGTAGGAAGTGTAAAATAATAATTATAACATTAATTTCTTCAATGCAGATTTTAGAGTTAAGCAACCTCTCTCTTAGAACTGATGTCACCATTTTACCTTCTTCTTTGAGCATAAATCATCGGTCCTTTTAGGCCGGGTTAAACTACAGAATAGTTAGCTATCCAAACAACTTTATGAAATTTTAATGAAACAAAAATTTACCTTATGGAAGGTCACTACTTTGTCAAAAAAGTAGGTACTGAGAAAAGATCATTAATACATACATAATTACATACTACGAAGGTGATAAATTAATTTTATTTAATTATAAATAATAATTATAAAACAATAATTATAAATTTATTTTATCACCTTCGAAGTATCTTCTTCATAAAGGATACATTTTCGCCAACGAAAAATGGTAATAGGCTGTTTTTAAAATTGAGTTCAGTTCTCGCCACGAATTCTCGATAATGTCTTCTACCTATCGAAAACGAGTGCCACGAAATGATAATAATTTGAGTTTAGGAAAAAAGGAGTTGGCTGGATCCCTGTCTGTTGGATATGGTGGTTGCTCGATGGTATTTGTTGCTTCCGTCACATTTCGACCGCGTTTTTGTCCAATATGAAATTCGAATGCACAATAAATATGATATATCTAGAAACAGCACTGTATTTAAAATATATAAGAGATACGCAACTCAAACTCCACGCTAAAATGAAAAAAAACGAAAAATTGAATTTTGAACCATACACAAATTATCCATTCCCGATTATTATTTTCGGGAATATCAGGAATTTAGGAAAATGTTTTTTTTTTCAGGAAAATCCCATCGGAGGGCAGTATAAAACTGCACATAGAAACGACGGCATGTCGTGGGACAGGAAGTGAAGTGCGGTACCTGGAGCACGTGCAAGCAGTTGTTAGCGCCAACGCCTCACGTCGTGGGGATCTCGAATTCTTCCTCACCAGTCCCATGGGCACCAGGTAGGTACTATAGAGAGGTTTTCGGGTGCAGGCAGTCGTCAACAACAACTCTTCTTGATGCTTGCTCCTCTTGCTTGCCAGTTCCATGGCTAGTATTTACCCACACTCACGAGGCGACGACAAATCTTCTATCCTTGCTAAATTCTAAGGTTCAAAGATTTCGAGTTCTGTCTAAACTCCAATGAGCAATCATACTATAAAAACGACTGCAGGTACTTGCAGGCAGCCTCTCCCAACAAGTGTTTCAAGTTCTTCCTCACCACTTCTATCGGTACTACGTATCAACATTGATACAGAAGCAACAGTGTGTGCACTGTGCAGGTCTTCGTTAGCGCTCAATCTTTAAGACGCAAAGATTTCAAACATATTATATTCTCTTATCTTATAGACACCAAGTACCCACAACATAAATGATGGTACATATAATCTATCATCCTTTTGATCGCCTTGTTGGTCGAGTGGCTAGCGTACACGCCTAACTACATCGACCAACCTCGAAGCTCGGGTTCGATTCCCGACGGGGGCAGATATTTGTGTGATGAACATTTATATTTCTGCATTTCCGGGTCTGGGTGCTTATTAAATTTAATCTGGTATCTATTTAAGTATTTCTATGTATTAGTATCGTTGACCAACACCCATAACACAAGCATGTAATCTGCTTACTTTGGGGTTAGATTCAATTTGTGTAATTTGTCAAGGGATATTTATTTATTTGCATAAATGTAAGTTTGACTGGGAGGTATGTTTAGAACTTCTCATAATATGATATAATTATGTATGTATGAAACAAGCTTTAAAAATAACAAGAGTGTCTATTAAATTTATTTTGGTATGGATTGAATCATTTCTACGTATTAGCAAGGTATTAGATTAGTCGACGAACACCCATAACACAAGAATGTAATTTGCATACTTTGAGGTGAGATTCTAATTGGGTGACATGTCCGGGGTTACTTATTTAATTTACTATTAAACAAGTCATATTGGGACAAGTAAAAGAAAATTTATAGACATATAATATATATAATATATAATATTGAAAGACAATTTTATTTTACTTGTCCCAAAACGAACTAAGAACAAAATGAATATTATTTATATATTTCAGATCAATGATATTGAGCAGGCGGGCGAACGACGACGACAGTCGCGACGGGTTCACGAAATGGCCGTTTATGACCACACACACTTGGGGCGAGTATCCAGAGGGCACTTGGACCTTAGAAGTGAGTTGTTCACTTGTAGTATCTTATTTTATAAATTTAATTTTAAAAAAGTATAATAGAAGTATAATAGTAGAATAGAAGTATAGTATAATAGAAGTACTTCTGAAACAACTGTTGATTTTGTTGTGCATTTAATTATCATACCATTATAATTATTATAAATTACTTAGATATGCTCATATATACAAATAAATAAATTAGGAGTCTGTAATATTTTTGTAACCGCTATTTACTATATGCAAATGACTATACGCTACTTAGCCCAAAATAACATATAGGAATTTTGTTTGTCTTTCTATCTGCGTGTCTGTTTGTTTGTTCCGGACAATCTCTGTAGCGGCTGAACCATTGTTAATGGGACTTTTACTGGCAGATAGCTGATTTAATAGGGAGCAACTTTAGTTACTTTTAATTTAGATTTTTTTGTAAAATTACACAGCTAGTTAAAATACGCTTCACCTTTATTAATTTGTTTAAAACTCGTGAGTTAGAAATGTGTTGCCATCATGAGATGGGGTTATTATCTTTAAAAGAACACAATACTAAATGGAGTGAAATGAGTACGCTAACTGCAGGCGCAACTGTCGGGAGTGGGCGGCGGCGCCAGCGCGGCGGCGGGGTGGGTGCGCGGGTGGGCGCTGGTGCTGCACGGGTCGCGCGCCCCCCCCTACGCGCAGCTGCAGCCCGCCGACCCCCACTCCAAGCTCGCCGTCGTCAAGAAGGCGCACGAGGACAACGCCCACCGCTAACTCCACCACACTCACCCCTACCTACGTCTAGAAATGAGAACGACGGCCACACTTTAAGTACCATCTACAGTAAAGCACACAAGAAAACGAACCTGACATAGCTAATGGATAAAAAGGATTTCATACTACTAATTTAATCTTTAGTAACTCAACTGAACATCATCAGCGCGAAATCAAATTCAAATCCTGACAATGGAATTTTTTTTTCCTTGTTATTATAACTTTAGTTAGAGCAACATACTTAAATTTACGTGAATTTTACGGTACAACCATGGATTTAACTTACATTTATAAACTTAAAGCGATACTCCTTTGTATCTAGCTAAAACTTTTTTGCCGTTACGAACTTGACAGGCTGATCGTTGCAAAATAAATAAAAAGTTTATCTTTAACAGCTTTTAAGACTAATAGATGATCCAAATTAATAAATAAATCAACTGGTACACGCATAAAGATTATAGAGATGATTTATAGATAAATTATTAGAGATAACGCTAACAAAGTTTAGCTGAGAGAGTGCGCTGTGAGCTAGTTCAAAGTGAACGTTTGTTACGTAACAATGAAAATCGTAAGACATTACATATATTTTAAACATATTTTCGACAGTGGTGTATACCCATCTGACAGGTGTCAAGAGCGCATTTTTTCAGCGGTGTAATTTAATGCCACCGTGGTTTACCCTACACGTACACATTGGCGAAATCAAATTACGCATGGTAGCTATAAAAGCCATAAAAGAAGAAGATTTTAGGACGAAAAAAAAATACGATATCAAAAGTTTGCACGTAAATAAAACCCTGAAATTTTTGAAATCTTAAATCACGAGAAATTGTAAATTTCTTTTGTAAAATTGACTGCGTTGAGTTTACTACCTATTAACAAAACAATTCAAACATTGCTAGAGACAAGGGGCAAGTAATACAAAAGAAAATAAGTTCACCTACTTTGTTTGATAAACCAGGTTGTCAAACAGATATGAAGCTCATTTTTTACATCAGCGCCATCTAGATCATCTACATATCGGTAAGAAATTTATGTGAAAAACTTTTACCAGTCACCAATGACCAATCACGCTTAATAATTGTGTTATTCAAGCAAATTGTCATCTAGTAGATTTTTGACAAACACGTCAAACATATTTCTACGCCGTCAAGTAATTTGACAAACACGTAAATTTTGACAAACATTGATCGATTGTTTCAAGTCCTCCTATCACAAAGTAAGCTTGCTTGTTACTCCAAGTGTGGCTGTAGTTTAAAGTGATTAATGTTTTTTTATATTTATACAAACACAAAAACTTCCTTCCACTCACTAACAGTATTTTTTGCGATTTAGTAACTTCCAGGTATACTATTTGTTATGACCAAGTAAAAGTTAAACCCTCGCAAATAAGATAACATATTTTGGAATTTTTTGTCGCTTTGATTGGCGCCTATTCTCGAAATATTCAGTGGCAATTTAGGATCGCTATGAATCCATAATGTAATCATTTTAATTGCAAATTTAGCCTACTTACTGAGTCTAGTGTGATACATTGGTTTCAATTCTTTAGGAATCAAAAACTTTTGTATAGACGAATTATGCAGCCCATAAGATGGGTTGGTAAAGCTACCAACTGAACAAAACGTGAGCACAAATATAATGCTAGGCTTATACATTTATTATAATATTTTTCGATTAACTGATTCAAATTGAAAATAAGCTTAAGGTTTGCACACAACACTGCAGTGAATCGTTAAAACACTGCAACATTATCACTTGGTTCTCTGGCATATTTACGTCCTTAATCATCCTATTAACTTGATTCTCAAGTTGCAGTTTGTTTCTTGGTTTGGGCAGCAAATTTAGGCATCGCTGCAGTGAGTGTGTTATTAATATGAATCCCTCTCATTTCTAGATCTCTCTTGGCTACCAATCTAAAATTTATTTGTAAATTATATTCTTCTTGCTAATCTTGATATAATTAAAACATGTTTACTTGTTAACTGTTCAAAGGGTCACAAAATTTATTTTGTCACACTCTTAATTATAGAGAATGATGAAATGTAACAGAAATAGAAATTGATAACATCTAATCATTTAACGACAGCACTATGTGTCAAAAATTATTAAGTTTTCCAAACGATACATATACTTACTATATTTAAAAAAAACAGTTGAAGTTTATAAAATATAATTAGTTACTTGCTTAAATTTTGCAGGGGCCATGATATTAAGTGATTTGTATTATTGTTTATAAAAATATTAATAACTTTATAAAACATTATTTAAAAAGATTTTTTTTATTTTGTTTAATAAAAAAGGACTCGTTCATGATGCCTTGTTATTAAATGGGTACCTATGCATCTGAAAGCGCAGGGGTCTCGAAACAAAAATGCTGGGTAGTTGAAGAATGGTTTAAAATAAAAGTAAAAACTATAAATAGTAATTTTGAACATTTATAACATAGTTTAAATCGTCTATGCTGAAATGACGAGTAGAGTATATTTATAACATGCACACAATATATATCAAAACACTTATTTGATTGGAAATACAGTTACCTTGTAACCGGCACGAAATGTAATTAATACACAGTAGTCTAACTCGGCTGTTTTTTAAATAAATGTTTAGATCGGAGCGGCGCGTCAACACGCTATACGGCTACGCGCCTCCAGTGTTATAACTATACTTATATTAATTTTGTGACTGTAAAATATTGAAACAATTAAAAGTCGATCATAATAAATGTTCATTAAAAATGAATGTGGTGTTTTTCATTACCAAATTTTATCAAAACCCTTTAATAATAGGTCACGTGAAGCTCAAAGACAGCACAATTTTGTCTACACTAATTGTTCTTTGACTTCTTAAACCGAAATAACATTCACAAATCGCGGGGCGCGTCATTTCAGCTTGGGCGATCTTTAATTGTATTCGAAAAGTTTATTTTAAAACGGGTAATAAATTAACTAGTCATTGTAATTTAGATTTTTTTTAGTCTTTATTTCTGTGGGTATAAATTTTGTTCATCTTCTAATAGAATAAAATTTTATTCTCAATGTAAACATATCATATCACATAATTAATCATCATTGCTGAACATCTAAAATGATTCGCACTTCGTAGGTTAAGATATACCTAAATTATGAAGTTGAACATAATTTATGAATTTTTATTTTATTGTAATGAAATAAAATTTAGCTGAAAATAAAATAACATAAATAAATAAATTCAAGACTTCAGCATTTCCAAATTAGTATGATGTTATTTTTGATATTTTTTTAATGTTACATACCTATTTACTTGTTTACTGTTATGATTTACAGCCATAAATATACCGGTTGTTAATTGATTAATACGAGAAAAATTAAATGTTTATAAAGCCAATTTATTGAAATTTATTTGTATGTTTTATATTTTACGTTCGTAACGTGAGTGTAACTTTTTCTTTTAAGGGCACATTTTTGAAATATTAAAAACATTTTAGAAAATCAGTTTGTGATATCCTTAGACCATTATAAATTTATTTTTCTATAATTATTTGTATGAAAAATATGTTTTGTATTTATGTTAAAAAAAACTATTCATTCGTTTTAGAATTAACATTCTAATGAGCTTCATCATCCCAGCCAGTTGAAGTTCATTTGAAAAAGTTTTTCCTTAGCGCGTAACAAAACGTGCTATGGAGATACTTTATAGTTTGTAAACAAAATATATAAAAGAGAAAAATATATCGTTACTTATTAAGATAATATGAGTATAGAATGTAAACTTATTTCTGGGCCCACACAAACATTAATTCAAAACAAGGGCCGTTCTGTGACACCTGAAAGCAATATTATATAAATAAAATATTATATCAACTTTAAATGATAACTATGATGTTAGTTTGATATAGAAACTTGTGGTAATATTAAATAATATTGTTTTAAGGAGTCACGGTACATTCGCTGGCTCTTTATATATTTTCTTAAAGAGATTATTAATATAGTATATCTACACATAAACAACTTCATGTTCTTCAACTTACATAATATAAAGTAATAACATTATAATTTTATAAAGCATAAACGGTAGTTTTATTACAAGATAGATATGGTTGATAGTTAATATGTATAACTATTATAGAAAATATATTGTGATTTGGTGTTGTATTGGAATTAAAGGACGTTTTTGTAATTATCTCCTTTCCCTTTATTCAAAAATCTAAACTCCTTTTATTTTTAAAGGAAGGACTAGTATCAACCGAATTTGACAAATATTAATCTATGGGTAAGTTATACTTGAAGATGATTTTCGTCAGATAGGTACCTACTGTATGAATTAGTTTGGATTTGACGATTAAAATAGTCAGTGCACTTGAGCTACTCGGAAAGAAAATAGTTGTTTTTTTTTTCTAAGTTTCTTTAAAGTTGCCCAAGGTCATGTGAAACCCTTCCGCTCGTTTGATTTCCCAAATCATATGGCTTACGCTAAAACAAGATCATGACGCTGGTAAGAATTTTCGTGAGCTTATGGTTAGAAAGATATACCTAAAATTCAATATTACGTGACCGACCTTACTTCACATTTTGAGTACAGGAAAATGACACATTTCAATTTTCCTGTACATGTGGGTCCGTTTTGCATCTCCCTGATTCTAGCCTCTGTGGTCTAGCGGTTCAGTTGTTGGACTTTCTGCATGAGGTCCCGGGTTCGAGTCCCGGGTCGGGCAACAAAAAGAAAATTGGATTTTTCCCATTTTCTAATAAAAAAAACGTTGGGATTGGATATGTGACCGGTTAGCGGTAGGCTGGCCACCTATTACATTGTGGGACTTTATTGTCTTCGGCTAGTCGTGGGTGGCCCTGGTTGTGCCTCTGCCTCCTTCTTCGGGGATATGGGCGTGAAGATACTGATTCTAGTTTGGACGTAGTTTCTATGTAGGTATAGTTGGCCAAAGAAAATGTAACTGAACACTGGGAAAATTACCTTGTATGATACATTTATTAACTGATCTGCACAGGTAGGGTAAATGCCAAGTAATGGATAAAAGTCAGATACGCCACGGAATCGATGGAGTTCTACCTGTGCAGTAAGTCAGGCTTTCAGTAATGCTCAGTAAAAACTCGACCAGCTTCGTGCCACAATGTTACCGTTGCCTGTCAACATAACGTCAGTGCTTGTCACTGTCTGGAGGCTAGGATAAAACTATTCACGCGTTAGCTTATCTACCCAGCCTAAAATGAGCTGCAACATTGTTTTTTTGTGCGACGAGTATTTCATGTCACCAGGAAATTTGTTTGCTTGTTTTTTACAATTTTATAAAAAATATGTCATCGCACTTGCGTGTAAGCGGAATTTTATCACAAAAAAAAATGTCCCAAAAAATCTAATTATTTTTGAAACCTGACTTAACAATTGTTCAAATGGACACTCTTTAGAAAAATAATTCAATGAACAGTAGGATATTTTGGAAAAAGTATGTCTCGTGTAAAATTTAATTGGTGCAAAGGGCAAAAGGTGTTGAAAATAAAAATTCAGTATTTTTCAGTTTAAATTTATATTGGCACCAGATCAAACTATATGCCAAGTTTTTCATTATATTAACAAAATAGCGTCTAATAATAAGATACTTACAAGTAATATTACTTTTACTAGGTAACTAAAGAAACTTTAAATGAAAGTTACATGTTGATTTAAAAAATCACAATGCTCTATTCGATACAAACTGGAATAGAATTCTGCTTATAATAGGTTGATTGTAAATTTAACATTAATTTAAAAAAAAAATGTTTAAAACAAGTGTCTTTTATAGGCTTACAATACAAAATGTCGCTGTCGATATCAGATCAGTTTACATTTTCAAAAAATAACACTAACAAAAATGTAGGATGCGACCATCCCATGTCTCAATATGCTCTTAACAATTCAGCGTTAGATTTTACTTTAATGTTTGACTTTGACAACATCATGTATTTTGTAGATACTCCTTCACTCAGTCTGAGTGATATTTTGTTACATATTTTCACACGAAGTAGCAGGTACATAACCTACTAATTTTCACAAAGATAGTTTCTCAGGATTTCAAAAACTACCCGTAATAAGTTCAACAAAAGAATATTCCGCTGTGTGAATGTACTTCGGATATATTTCGGATGCTAGATGTCCAAATTTGATGAAACATAAACTTGAAACTCTTGAAACAAACAGACAGACGGAGAATGAAAACAAATGATTTCGGTTACCATATTTTTCGGATAAATGTTTGCTATATGATGAGTCTACACTCCTTTGCAAATTTCATATTATTCGTAGATTAGTATGTTAATAAATCTATTAATAAAAATAAAATAATCGTCATATACATTTATAAATACAATAAGATAGAGCATTAACATAGCTAGTCATAATTTGGAAAAACTGTTTTCTCATTTAAATCTCCTTAATAAAATGTAGAATATCATGAACGTTTCAAGTACGTATCCAATTCTCACACTGTGGATTCCGTACTAACAAAACATAAAAACAAATAAACAGACGGACAAGACAAAAAAATCGTTTAACTTTATACCTTAACAAATGGGTGCTTCGTATCCATTATAATTTTTATAGTTTACTAAATATAACTTTTTATACACCAAAGTTTACGAAAATTGTCCAGCCACCATAACCGCATGGTTAAGTATACATCATTTAATCTTAAAAAATATATATTTATAAATTACAAAGATAAGTAGTTAGATAAGTAAATGCTTAATGCTATGAGAGTAAGTTCAAACCCTATATACTTTATATATATGTCATTTATATTCTTATCTACTCAAAAAACAGTTGATAATGTAACAGTTATTTAAAACTTACCTACAGAATAACCGACGATAGTTTCTTATACTATCTAGTTATACTAAAACCTGCTAATAACGTACGTATATTAACTTCGGTATCTTAACTTTCCGAGACCCCGTTCTTTTATGTTTTATCGCTAGCAGTCTTAAAATAAATTATACAACTTACTTCAAATGTATTAACACTATATACAAAATTACAGGAGTAAGGCACTATGTACGATTACCATATTATGAGAAGCTAATGTAATATTTATATATTTTCCCTAACTTTGGCAGTATTATTGGGAAAATTATTTATTTCCAAAGTTGTTAAAGCTAGTAAGATAAGATATTAACACAATATTCAGTACACCCTGTGTTTTATAATTTGAAATTAAACAGAAATCTTAGAATGCAGATTGTCAACAACCAACATTCAAAATAACGAAACATTTAATATCATTTTAAAACATTACATAAATGAATCCATATTTAGCAACTATAAATCAAATAGTAGATACATTGTTAGAAATCCTAGGAGACTAAAACGTTAAAATTGAAATAAATAGTACATATAAAAGCTATCAATAGGTTTTCATAATAATGTTGACAACGAAATAACTTGCTAGTCCATATAGCATTAGCTTCTATCAACAAAAAATAACACCACCTGTAGGATATTATATCATAAGCAGCGTATTATTACAAACAATAAACCCAACTGCACTTAAGTGTCAAAGGCCACTATTAAATCTCTGAAATTTATTTTAACTATAAAATTATTTTAAAACATTACATGGATGGTAATTTTTTTTCTTTTTTTGCACTTTGACTAATGGTCGCCATTTTTAATTTCGATTAATCCTTTGCATGCCGGAACGCGGATCAGCGCAATCCATTTATACTGCAGAGGTTAAATTAACAGTATTACAGTATACGCCTTCAGAGACGCCATGACATTAAAATGAATCGATCGAAGGATAATCAATGTTTGATTGATTGTATAATACACGATCCATCCACTCGTTTCTTATTACTGTTATTTGCGTTGCACAACTTACGATACAACGAAATAAATAAAACTTTTATTAACGACGTTTCAGTTATTTGTACATCTATAGCCAATGTGATAGTAGGAGTATATGAACGTAAAAATATAACAAATATTATGCAGCAAAGTATGCACATACCAATTTAACGAATGTTAAATGTAATTGTTTATTATAAAATGTATCATTTTAATTATAGAAATTCAAAAATTATGTGAAAAGGACAAATGAATATCAATTTTGGCAATCCAAAAATTTCATATAATCCATTCGAAAGTCATGATGATATTGTCTGTAAAGATTGTCAGTGATCATGTGGTCAAGGTGACGGCATTGATGATGATAGACACAAACCTGTTTAATTGAACTAAAATATGATGATTTTACTCAGTAGTGATTGAAAATGAGAATGTTGGGGTGATGTTTATGATAAATAATAAATAAATTAAAGAGTTCTAAGTTATGATAATTTTCAGTGATAATGTTGCTAAGATGTTAACGATATCAAGGATAATGATAGGAATATGGTGATGTAAGTCTTGGAAATTATGGTTTATAATGAGAGTGTTGATGATAATGATGCTGTTAATAATGACACGAAAAATTATCTTGAGTGGAATTAGTACGAATGCAATACTTAAAAGTATTTATGAAAGGACCTAAATGGAAGATCGCCTTTTAACTAATTGGAAGGGTTTACAATGTACGTAATATGAATAAAATTTCATAGAAAAAGAAGTTATTAATCAAGAAAGAGATTTACTTACCTAAATTGAAACAGTCGTAGAAAATGAATGAACAGAAGATTCAACTAAGAAACATTAGTAAAATTATTTGGAACAAATAATGTGTGCTAATGAATTGACTTGTGGCGATGCCGAAGAAGAAGTGGAGAAGTGGGACCCTGATTACCTGCAGCTAAATGTGTTATGTGAGAAACAAATGGTCTTAGTGCTATGACGATGAGAAAAAGTGTTCGCTATTAACATTGCAATCTTATGTTACAAATTAAAAATTAACAAGTAAATTGTTTAAAAGAATTCAAAACACCACCTAGTATCAAAACTGACATGGTGTAAAAATTGCAAGAGTAGGAAAGATGGAAGAATGAGAGGAATATGTGAACACAAATACCCATTACCACCACAAATACCCATTACCACCACAGTTACAGTAATTATCATCACAGATAGAATACATTGTAAAAGAAACATTATTAAAAGTCTTGAGGCGAAGTGAGAATTTTATAAGAATTTTGAATTTAATTACACTATTTATGAGATAAGTAATCATGTCCGCAGAGATTTAATTACGGGTTTATTTATACTTAAGAATAGTCTTTGTCATGTGTAACCCATAATATACCCATAATTTACCCAAAATGGGTTATACAGCCATTTCATTGTTTACTCTATTATTTTGTGCGTCAACGCTTCGCTCGGAGGTCCCGTTGAGCCCGTTGTGCCCACGGGAGCTCAGATGTCACAGATCTGAAAATGAAATAAAACGATTTTAACAATTAATTTCGGGCAAAGAACATTCGTATTTGAATTTCTTCGGAAGAGAAAGCTGATATTTACTAATCTCCCGCGTAATATTCTATTTGATCCAAAAGTAACAATTATAATTAGCTAAGTATTTGAAATAACGATTTATACCTACTTTATAACTACTTAGTAGGTATGTTTACTAATTTTGCTCCTGATACTTTTCTGGCCGTTAAGTTGTGAAACTTTACAACAATACAATCCTATAAGGAAGACGTTTATTGACTGTTAAAAGTTTGTTTCGCTGGGGTGAATATGAATATGAATTATAATAACTTTTATAAAATGTACTAGTTATGTATTTCTCATTCTTATCATTATTTCAAGTCCACTGGTTGTATATAATACTGCTTTCGAGTAATAATAATGCTTTTAAATTTATTTTATAGATAATAGTAATATTTAAAGTTTGCTTCTCCAGTATGTATTATTGATAATTCTCATTGAATTGATAGGCTATGTTAAACGCAAAACGAAAATCATAACACAACAATTACATATTTATACATACCTAAACTTTACACTAATTTACAAATTATGGAAATATAATAGAACATATAATTCATTCTTTAATGCATAGTACTGAATGCTGGAAAATATGTAGTTGTTACCAACTAAAAAAATAAGACATTCAAATTTAAAAGGTAGTTTTAAAGCAAAAATATATATAATTAGAAGTAAAAGCAAAAAAAGTAATTCAATTTATGAGAGTGGCGAAGGTTTTACGATTTAGGTTGAGTGATATTAAATGTTAGCAGTGTCGGAATATTGACAAAAATGGCAAAATAAAATGTTCAACGAGTACCTAAATTATGGTCAGGCAAAAACTATCGTCATTATTAATATTTATTTTTAGAGAACATTTAAACTCGTATGTAGACATGTAAGTATATGTAGATGATGATACGGATGAGGTATATGATTGGTTTAATATCGATAACCGATGCTATGAAGAGTATTATGACATTAGAATTAAGTAGTAAAAATTGCGTAATTGAAAAAAAAAGACCAGTTCGTATTACTTTTTGTTATTATACACTTATATTCTAAATAATTGCGATAATGTATGTCAATTACAAAATCCTTCCGTTTCTTATGTTATACAAGCAGGTTAAGATCGAGTTATGTTTAATTTCCCAATAATTTTAGAATTACCTAAGTGAGAAAAGTTCACTTGGTGCCGTCACCTTGAGTGTCAACTTCAGTTAAACATCAGCCATATTTATAATAGGATTCCAATAAAAAGCCACATGCAATAAGCTTAAGAAGTGTGAAGGTTATATGAAAGAGAACTATGGATGAGTATCATACCCATTGTCTCCTGTTGTAGCTCTAGCTTGTAAGCGGGATTGTCGTACGGAGGCAGAGACGACTCCCTAGGAGCTGATGGCACAGCTAAAATAATTACATTAATCTAATCAGCAAGTTTTTTAAGATATGGTGAAAAATACTTGTTACGTATAAATACAATAGACACCATCTTACAATCATGAACTGCAAACCTGAAACTGTCGTGTAAATAACTACACCAGATAATATTTCAAACCGTTACAGGACAATGACAATAACGTGTTCGGAAATCATATCGATTTTTTCTTAGTAAACCTTCGAAATATCGATACAATATTATATTCTTTATCTATAGCATGGTGCACACCTACTGGCTACTATATTGACATTTATTTGTATGTGTGAAGGCAGCATGTGACATTATGCCATGTATTTGTGTCAGTTTGTTAAGTAGTATATTCACAATTAACAAATATATTTTTTTATTCGTATGTAACTACAGAACATTGGGTAAATTTAAAGTGTTTTGGTTCTGAAGATACTTTATGTAGTGGAAACATTAGGCCATTAAAATACTGAAAAGTAGACAAGTCATTTTTAATATTAACTTTTTTGGTGTACAATTACATCAAAAGCTGATGATGAACACAATTAAATTAATAGTTATAATAAAATTTAGAGTCATTACAGTTTGTATGAAATTATTCTTTAAAATAGGGGAATATTATAACATGATAATTTTTAAATTGAAAGGCACTCCTCCTTCCACTGACTATGTCATTTATGTGTATTTTTAAAAGTGAAAATACGGGTACTACATATTAAGCCTAATATAAAGATAATTACAAATGTATGCTATTTTCTACTATTCACTTTATCTCGAAACTTATTATAAGTTTTGGTAGATTTGGGTTTTGAGAATACGTAGTTGTATAATTCGTAATATTATTTTCACTAAATAAGTGCGTGGGAATATTATTTGCAATTAGCGTGCGTAATTGTGCGTGGTGCATTATAAATGTAATGAAAAAAAATGTGTGTGTAATTGTGGAAGGTTGTATGTAATGTATGCTGTGTATGTGTAATGTATCATATTGTGTATTCATGCGTAGAGAGTGTATGGAATATAATAACCCATGTGCTTTACATTATACACGGCTGTGTGCAGTTATGTGATAGTGTGAGTAATATATTTTACAGGCTATTGTGCGACATATCGTACATGTGTGTGTGTGTGTGTGTAAAAAGGAGTGCGTAATAGGTTATGTCCCCACGGTGGGTGTGTAAGGAGTGGGTCGTACCGGTGATGGAGACGGAGCGCGGGCGGTGGCGGCGCACGACCAGCAGCAGCAGCAGCACGGCGGCCAGCGCGGCCAGCGCGCCCAGCACGCCCACCACCACCAGTGCGCCGTAGTAGTCCCCGCCGGGGGGGCCCGCGCCCGCGCCCGCGCCCGCACGCGACACCGGGGACGCCTCTACCGAGTCTGACACGGAAACAACCACACTCATATTCACAAACTATTTAAGGTTCCATACCCGAATGGCACAAAACAGAACCCATTTAGATTTGACATTCCGTCTGTCAATCCATATATCGCAACAATTTCATTCCTAAACTATTAGGACTACGTAGTTGAAATCTGGTACATACCTAGATAGATTCTGTAAACCAATTTAAAGTTCTTATACAAAAAAAAAATTAAGTATATACTAAAATAAATTGCACCTGCTTTTATGCAGGGTATTTAACAGATAGGGCTTTAAAATTAAATTGAAGTTCCTAGAACCATTTATTCTTAAGGTTGATCGTTCTAAAGACAAACGCATTCAAAATGGTAAAAAGCGTACTAAACTCCTCCTTAAACTTTTAAAATGAAAGTGAAAAATCTATAAAAAAATATGCTTTAAATGTCGATGAAAAAGACCAACGAAAATAGCTTTGATTGAAATATAGTCAGCAGTTTTTGAGTATCAGTACATTTTCAAAAACCGAAATTTCCGCAAATTTTTAACTTCATAACTGCCTGCCGCAGTTCTTATCATTGCCATATACTTATAAATACATCAGTTCGTATCAAACTCTCGCGTCGGGCGTATTATCAAATCATTGTCAATAAATCAGCAATCATATGAAAAAAATAATATTAACACTAAATAGAAATGCAAATTAATCTTACTTTTAACTATTATCAACATTACCTATTAATTATATAATTATTTCCTGTTTTTTTTTTCGAATCGGGCTCGCACTTCGTAACCTTATTGCTTTCTGAAATCAGTTAAAAACTATGATCTGTAAGTAAATACTCACTGTCAATGGGCTCCGGCGAATCCAACGGTTTAGTGTGAATTTCTAAAACATTACTGGTTTTTACTTTTCCATTGGTCAAGAAAAGTTCAAGCCAAACTCGGCACCTGAAATTAAAATAATGTGTTAATAAGTTTTTGTGTTTTACAAATACCTGTTGTCCAGTCATTCTTTAAGAAGTCTACTAGACAAGCTGCGAAAAGTAAACAAAACTATTTTTTCTCTGTGAAAATATATCGAACAAACAAACGGTTTTTACGAAACCGAAATTAAAAGTGGACCCCTACGCGTACAAGCTGCACTATCACAAGAACGGTGTTGTTGGCAATGACCGTTCCACAACATGTTTTACTGAGTTGTGTTAAGGAAAAGGCTATATTTTTTATTACAGTTTTATTTATATATATATATATATATATATAAGATGAGGCAAACGAGCGAGTGGGTCATCTGATGGAAAGTGATCACCGCCGTCCACGGACATCCGCAACACTAAAAGTATCACAGATGCGTAGTCAACCTTTAAGAAATGAATACATACACTCTTTTCTTGAAGGCTCCTAAGTCATATTCGTTTGGAAATACCGGCCTGGGTAACAGATTCCACAAAGGTCGCACATTTGCAGATCAAGGTGATGGGTATGATACCTTAGACTCTGACGCGATGACCGAATGTGAAACTCAGCTGCAGGAATCAAATCAAACAACTCCTTAGAGCATTCCTCATGGAAGATGCGGTAAAAAGCACTGAGTGACCCAACATTTCTTCGCAACATCAAAGAATCAAACCGATTGGTAATTGTCCAGTCATTGACAATTCGACACGCTCTACGTTGGATGCGGTTTAAAGGAAGAAGCTGGTACTGGGGAACCCCTGCTCAGAGTCGAGAACAGTACTCCACGTGTGGCCGAATTTGCGATTTGTAAAGTTGCAAACGATGGATCGGCTTGAAGTTTGATATTTAAAACTAGCAACTGTCGATTGTAAGAAAAAGAAAAAGTAAAAGAAAAAGTTCTTCTTTCTTGCTTTACTGAGGACACCGAGTTTTTTAGAGGCTATTTAGCTTACTCTTCTAGACGACCACGAAATTATATCGAGTATATCAATGCAGGCTATGACAGGTGATGAAACTCTCTCGCATCGAGGAGATACGACTAAGGGAGTCGTTTTAGCGGAAAACGCGCAAAACTTGTGTTTTTCAAGGGTTGAATTGTACTAGACTTTGCTGGCTCCAATACGAAATTTGAGACATAAGTTGGTTCCGGCTCTCGATGACAATTTCCCGAGAAATATTAGGCCGGTTGAAGTATAAGGCTTCCCCAGTAGTGTCCTCTGAATATCAAACATGCAAATTACTAATTTGAAATATGTCATTGATATACAGAAGAAACAGTGTAAGAGAAAGCAGCTTTGGGGAATACCAGCATCGATAAGCTTGGACTCCGAGCACGTACCATCGACAACGGTCTTGATGCTACGCTCCACTAAAAAACAAGTGACCCAGTTGCATAATTTTTCAGGGGAACCGTAAGAAGGAAGATTTGATAGGAGCGCCTTATGCCACACCCAATCAAAGGCTTTCACTATGTCCAAGCTAACAGCCAATGCTTCACTCTTTCTTTAAACTGCTTGCACCCATCGGTGTGTTAAGTAAACTAAAAGATCAACAGCTGAACGATCACATCGAAAATCGTGTTCTCGATTATTTAGCAGCTGGTGCTCTTCTAGGTACCTTAAGAGCTTGCTGTTTATTATGGATTCCATAACTTTAGAGAACAAGAAAGTTATGGATATGGGCCGGTAATTGGATGGATTTAAGCGGCTGCCTTTTTAAAGATCAGTTGTACTAAAACGATATTTCTATGAACCCGGTACAACGCCTAATGAATAGGAGAGCCGGAAGAGTCGCGTTTGAACCGGTGCTAACTCAGGAGCAGACCTTTTGATAACGGTCGGAGAGATACTATCGGGCCCATTCGACTTCTTGATGTCAAATGAAATAAGTGTGCTGCGCACTGAACTCTACAAAAAGTTTATTTCTGGCATAGACTCTTCACACCGCGAAATAGTCGGCAGCGTGTTTCTATGGTCATCTACAACCTTGCTAATAAACATGAAGTAAACTACTCCAAAGTTCAACCTGGTATTTTTTACAATGTAATACTGACTATAACATCAACTTAATTTTACTCCTACGTTGGTCCATGTTTATTAACAAGACGGCTAAAGTCGGGTAGGAAGCAAAAAGTAACTAGTAGTTCGGCTTTCTCTTTCGCATCAAGGGCCAGCGAGGCATCACTCAAGTGTAAAAATAGTCACGATGGCTTAGTTTCCTTGGATAGCCTTGGCGAGAGATCAGAACACTCTTGTTCCCGAAGGCAACCGGGCAAATTTCTCGAATCCGGACCGAACTGGGCAAATGTGTGGACCCACATGTTTAGGCAACGCTAAATGATCAAAGCGATTGGTAATTGCTCAGTCACTGAAAATTGGAGACGTTCTGTGTTGGATGTTATCAAAAGAAAGAAGCTGATACTGGGGAGGTCCTAAACAGAGTTTTTAGAGATTACTCCATATCAGACTGAATTGACGCTTTGTGAAGTTGCAAGCGATGGGTCGACACAAAGAACTGTCTCGTCTAGGACTACTCAGGACTAAGAACACCTACGTTTGTAGAGCCTATTTTAGCTTTTTCATCTGACCACGAAACTGCACATCACTCGAAATGTCAACGCTGAGTATACTAATACAGACAGAGGCAGTTAGGGATATGCTCTTATATCGAGAGTATACGTCAAAGGAGACTTCACTAACTTGTGTCTCTTGGGATAATTTTATATACGAGTTGGTTAGGGCTTTTGATGACTTGTTCCCAAAATGTCCTATGCGTGAAGCACTGCACGGCACTGAACCCACTGCACTAAAATCCCATAATCTGGCAAAATGTCTGAAAGCTCCTTACGGACAACCCTATAAATTGCATTCTTGAGACCCGCGCAAAAAAGTATTTAACACACAGCCCGATGCTATTCTACGATGTTGCGGAACCAATGAATCTGATCTGGAAATCATCTTTCAGACCTAAAACCAACCTCAGCCTCCCACGACTCAGCTTTTCTAACTGAGTTCTCCAGTAGTGTCATCTGTCGGCGCCTTGTGCCACACTCGATCAAATATTTTATTAAGTTAGTAGGTTGACATTCACTCTTTCTTTAAAAACTCTCATGTTATAATGAGCAAGGCAAAAAATTCCTTTCCTAAGACTATCGAATAATAAAAGAGAAAGTAAACCTGTATGTCACAACTGGTACTCCTCGAGGCACCTTAGGAGCTGGCAGCTAAATTTGAATTCTAAAATTTTAGAGAACAAGGAAGTTATTGCTATGGATCAGTAGTGGCGTGGATCTGAGCAGGCACCTTTTTAAGGATCGGTGCACGTGAGCAGTATTACTGGGGAAATTGATCCTTCGTAAACAATTACTTTTTCTTCCATAAGGTAGTTTGATTTCTCTCTCCTCTTCAGTTCCATCAATCAGATTTTTTTTCTAGCTGCACTTGTCCTACTTTTCGTAAAGTACAATAATTATGGGTCGGTACCGAATTTGTGGTACCACTAAGCGGGGAAGAGCGTTTCAACTTGCCGACGTCGATTAGTAACTTCAGTCTTAACGGATGTTTATAGATGGCAATCGTAACAGTAAGATTGAGCACCCCGTCGGTGAGGTTTTAACCATGCGTTGACATGACACATTTCATAAGCTGTAGGTGGGGTGATTATTATTTATTATAACAGTGACTGAATATTACGTGATATCGCTGGATTTGTCGTCCCCTTGAACATGGCGCCCACGTGTAGTGCATGCTTTGCACACCAGCTCGCGGCGGGCGTATTTAAGATTGACTTAAGGTATCATCCAAAATACCTTCTTGGCATGCTACAAACTTATTTGTCAGCGGTAGAGTGTTGTACAGAAGCTCGCTTGGTTTTTTATATTAACTAATCCTTCCACCATTGTACTTGTGCTTGCCATGTATACTACATGGCGAGCTGAGCTGGAGTGACTTGAGATTCCATACATATGAAATAGCGGCTCGCCAGTAACACATGGTGTGTTTAGGCCACCTGCCTATTCACTAATTCATAAGACATATGCAATTCAACATGTGACCTGATCTACTGTGAACTTACTTAGAATCCGGCTGCAGTCCGGCGAGCGTGAGCTTGGTGGGCGTGTCCTTGTCGGCCAGACGGAAGGTGTCTCGCTCGGTGCGGAGCGCGCAGGCGTGTGCGGCGCGGTAGACGCGCACCCAGCGACTGGCCGGCGCCGGCACCCCGCGCCACCACACCTCCGCCGTCTCCGCGCCCACCGCGCGAGCCTCCACACTCACCGTCCAGTTGTACGGGTCTGGGACAGACCACAATATTCAAGCAAACTTTAATCTCAACATGTGTAGCAAAGGCTCAAATTGCGTTAAGCGGCTAGATCCGATTTGTTGAAAACTCACGCATATAACTATTATCCTATATACTTAACTGATCAATGTGTGGCACGACCGATATTTGTTAACTAGTTCCATTATTCTGTTCAACTTACCAATATATGGAGCTGTAGTAAACTCCACTTTTCCGGAGTCATATAGCTCAGTGGTGGCCCGTGGTGGTGGTACTAGTACAAGAGACGCTTCGTAACGAGTGCCAGGCCGTAGCTCACGCAGCTCGGCCGTGGATCGACTGTGGTGCAGTAGTTCCGTCATGCTGTAGATAGGGGTTCCAACTGGACGATATCTGGAACATCATAGTTAAATATTTATAACCT
The DNA here is from genome assembly GCA_002245475.1 of Calephelis virginiensis. NCBI lineage: Eukaryota > Metazoa > Arthropoda > Insecta > Lepidoptera > Riodinidae > Calephelis > Calephelis virginiensis. Next base: position 62,995 of record NJDC01002431.1, read on the forward strand.
GAATATCAAGCATGAGACATAACCAACGGTGGACATGTTAGTTGGTGAAATCGGTAGCAAATTAAGTTCATAGATACCTAGCGCTTTCTTCTAGTACCTAAATAATATGCGTGATATGTGATATAGATAAGTAAAATAAGTAAATGCATATTAATAATATTTATTTGAAAAACACTTATATGTCTATTATTTACATAAATTAAAATTGGTTAAATAATAAAACGCTGAAAAAAAAATCGACTCAAGAACTAAAAGTATAAGCTATTATTTTTCTTAGCGAAAGTACATCCCCTTAATATATTATCTCACCACACTGTATATTATCTCCTCACAAATATCTTTCCTTAATAATTTGCCTCCTACTTAAATTTATACATAAAAATCAATTGCTGTTCGTTAGTCTGGCTAAAACTCGGGAACAGCTGGATCGCTTCGGCTAATTTTGGTTTGCGCTATTGTGGAAGTCCAGGAATGGTTTACAAGATAAGAAAAAATGATAAACATCGAAGGAACTAGGAGAAGCAACATTTCAAGTTTTCCCAAACAAACAGGATGGGTAGAACGAAGTTTGTTGGAACAGCTAGTGTTGTAAAATTAATACCTACGCCATCAGCTGTACACCCAGCACTAGCTCCATAATTAGGAACACATAATATATTGATTAAAAGTGGCATGCAATATACAGCATGCATAAAATAAAGGAACTGTGACGTACCAAATTTTCAGAAGTCGTCTAAATTAACTCGTTGCTGTTACAAAGAGAGTATCAGAGGTTAAGGCTAAGCTAATATTAAGGTTTATTTGTCTTACTCCATCGTGTGTTTTTTATAGAAACATCTTCATATTTGATCTATTTATATATTAATACGTCATGCCAAAACTTTGGACCCCTTTTTTTTACAAAAAAAAACAAGAGCAAAAAAATTGGCACACTTATAGTTTATCTGTAGGAGAAGTAAAGAATGCTGATATTTTTCAATAATAATGCTTATGAAGTACATTAAATTAATAAATAAACCATTACACACACTATCACGCATTTAACACACTCAAACAAACGTATTCAAAATAACGATAAAAAACCACAGATGGCGCACTAACTATTCATAAAGTTCTTAAACAAGTAGTTGGTTTTGAGAAATGAAGATGGCGTTCTTATCAAAAAGATATTAAAATTTATTATGGTCGGATTTCGACCAATGGGCGACCACCAGTATTAATAATTAACTGTTACACTTGTTCAAGCCGTCAATTGCCACGGGAAATCATGTTTACCTACGCAAAAACTAGAATCTTAATCAAAAAACCTAGTTTTGCTCTATTTTAACAAAAATGTGTTTTCTGCTCTTACAATATTTAGGTAATTTATGTAATAATACACAGTTTTCAATTACATCTTAATTATTACCACGACTTCATGCGTTTGATAAAGTCATTTAGCTCTTTGTCTTTTCCTTGGGAAACCATTGAGACATCGGAATTAAAATGGTCTATGTCCCCTAAAGTCTAATTAATTTCTATATCAAAATTTATTAAAATCGAATAGACATAATATAGATATGTTCAAAAAAATATGCTTTTGAATTACAATATTTCTTAGCAGAGGTTTGTATCTTAAACATTTTAAAAATACCATATTTAGAAGTTGTATGGATCTGAAACTAAAACTAACATACCGAACTTGCAAGCCATCAATGAATTTGAGTTCTTCTTCAGAGAAGTGTCTCCAGCTGACTTGAGCAGTTGTGTCATTCACATTTAGAAGTACTAACTTGCTGTCTACTTCTTTCCGTTTCTCTTCGGGCTCAACCTGAAAACGATCTCATTCGTCACAACGTCACGAAAACCTTTGTATAGTCTATGTGAAATAAATACATTCTTATCAGGTCTTGTCAATAATGTTACTGCCAGATCATACATATGTTTCTGAAGCCTCCATATCCCGCCAGTAAAATAATCTAGTAAATAAAATTACCGTCAGACTAAGTGATAAAGTCCTGCACTGAATTCTTGGAAAAATTGGTACTATATTGTTACCTCTTTTTATTTAAACGCCTACCAATGAAATTAAAAAAATGCCAACCCCTGTCGAGAGTCGAACACTTGCCATGCAGATAGTCGGTAGAGATAGGCGGGTATCTCTCAGGTAACGATGCGCTTAGTGACATCTTTGATTTCTAGTCAACGTATATTTTTTTGCCACCGAAAAGGTTGCTTGATTACCTTCATTTCCGTTAAATTAAAAAGTATCTTCTCGCCCATATACCCGAAAAGATAGGCAGGGTTACAACCAGAGTACCCACGACTAACAAAAGATAATAAGTTCAACAAAGTGATAGGTGGCAATCCTATAGTCAATAGGGCACGTACAAAACCTCTGGACAACGTTGTTGTAATTAGAAAAATTTTAAAACACATTTTCTTTTTGTTGTCAGACCTGGGGATCGAACCCTCATGAAGTCAGGTTCAACGCATCCAGCGTTGAAACCTGGACCAAAGAGGTGATAATACGTAAAAATAAGTTTATAAATATTCAATATAATTATGTTAGTGAGCAGCAAGACTCATAAATATATAAACATACCGCCACTAAATCCTGAGTCTGGACGCTAAATATCTCACTCTCCGGTTCCACGGGTAGGTTGTGTAGATAGAGCTTTCCTCGTATTTTGTAAGTGGTGGATGGTTTCAGGCCCGTCAAACGGAACTCTAGACGCGGTGTAGTGAGTATTTCGTCCACTGGTGCGAACACTTGGGAGTGCCAGTGTGTTACGTCCTCGTCACTGTGGATTAAAAACAAATACATAAATAAATATCTGACATTTTGAGATCAAATTGTTCGGGTTTTTTATGAGGATTTGTGAAACGTATTTGATTCCCATAACTAGGGGATAATTACAATATTAGTTACCATATAACACACACGACTAACATACTCCTTCACACACATACTCCTTCCTGTCATAATACATACTAAATGCGTATTGGATTGCACGTAAAATTTCTACGATTCGTTAAACTTACTCTTTTTCTTTCGTAAGAACAGTATTATATGTAATTCCTGACAGTAAATAATACAACAAAGAAAAGTGATTAACGAAATTGTTCCATCTGTACACGCGTCTGAGATATTGTACTAACCCACTCATTCGTTCCCCACTCTCGCTCTCTTGGGCTAGAAACGCGGCACGGTGTACAACTGCTCCATAATTGTAATTAACTTAATAAATATTAAATACAGTTGTAGAGTATATCAACTTTATTTTTTTCCCTTTTATTCAACTCAAGACTGGGAACCCGCGAAGAATACAAATGTTGGTTTTTATAAATTACTATAATAATTACAAAATCACTCGATAACAATTCAGAAATAGCACTTCAGTAGGGTTACTCTTGAATCTCGATATCACGCGAATTGGAAATTGGAATCGAATATGTCACTTTAGGTACTTTTGAACAAAGAATTAGGGGATTATTAACATTTAGTTACAAATAAATTCAACGAATAGGATAAAATAATTTACTATTTACTATTAACTAAATGGTAATAATTCGCCAGTATTGTGTTCAAGAGTACCTAAAATGACATATTCGATTCCAACTTCCAATAATGCATGAATCGAGCTTCCAGAGTAACCCTACAGGTCTAAGCCATTACGTGAAAACAGTGCTTTCTCAAAAATCATGTTTTAGCTATTCTTACCAGTAAAACTGTTGAAAAGATTGCTCTGGATGTGATATTTAAGAGGAATACATTCTTAAAATTTAAAATAAAAGTAACAATATTTGAATACTTCCTACGTACCTATATCTTATGTATATATTCGCATGTACATATTGTTTCAATCAATCAATTAATCGTTTATTTGCTAAAATGTGGTACAAGTATCATTGCTGGTTTACATTACATAATATGTTTATAGTTCTTAATCTGATGATCCGTATTTTACATCTAAACAGAGTGTGTATGCCAAGACTATAATGATCTTAGCTTTTGGTGTTTCCTAAAGAATGGTCAGCCAGTAGAAATGTGTCTTATAAGTTATAAGATCGCTATTTGTACTTTAATATCCATATGTAAGTTATTAATTAACTTCAATGTTTAGTGTACAAAAAAAGATTATTATAATGTTAACTTACTCAGTGTCAGTATATCTTAAGTCAACACTTCCTCGAAGGCCAACTAGAACGGAAGGCAATCCGAACAGCATTTTGATACTAGTCGGTGAGTCTCCTTGCAGGGATAAAACTAACAATTTCTTGTTCTCTTCTCCAAAACCTGGTATTGGAAGCCCAGGAGGTAGGGCAGGTACTTGGTTGATAGGATTTGGGTGATGAACATTATTTTGGTCATAGTCGGGAATATCTTCATGTGGATATTGGTGACTGTCTGGTGGAACTGTTGGAAGAAACGGTATTTTTGAATGGGGTGGGTTGACGGGAAAGGTAGATTGACCTGAAAATATTATGGTAAGGTAAAACAATAACGTATTTTTTTAGTTCCAAAAATGTTACAACATAGTTCAAATACTGCTTATAATTTTATTGTAATTAATTGTAAAAAAAGGTGAAAAAATGTAACCATATCTCTCTTCTTCTTATTTATAACCATCACAGAACATAATTTAAAGAAATGGAAAATATTACTTAAAAATTGTAAATGATAGTTTGTTCCAAAACATTTTTAGATACGCATATACGCATAATGAATGCAGTTTAATAAAATTTACATTCCCATAATAATGGAATCATAAACGTTTTTTTATACAATAAGCCATTAAGTAAGATAAACCTGATTACAGAGCCATTACTTTTTATACCAGATGCGGTATGTGTGAAGGATTTCCGTTATTCAAAAGTCCAACCTAATTAATTTTGCCTCGCAATGAAATGCGAATAAAGAAACACATTTGAAAGTATATTTTTTTGTAATAGCTCGAAACTTATTAGTAGCTAAGCTTAGTACCAAAAATGTCCTGAAATATACGAACAACAAAAATACCTAATTGTTTTTTTTTAAATTACAATAAAATAATAATTACATAAAACCAAATTGCGTCATTAAATATTTGAATAAGTATAGAATGAAAGCGCTACTAAATGATATTTCAGATAAAGTAAAATGTTCGAAATGAGAAAGCAAAAGCCGTGCCAAATGAAGTGTCAGAAACTATAAGATATCTACTAAGTACGTGTTCTCCAGTTTTGAACTACTTAATATTTAAAATGATACTGAGATAGTGAACGTGTTATTCGCAAGCATGAAACAGCAAGACGACCAGAGTTGAAAGTCATTATAGCTCTCTAAGAGAAGACGATGAAACTGTACAAATAAGTGGAACCTAACCAAGGCTAGGTCACTGACCTGCCGCAGTTGTATTGCGGTTGGTTTTACTCGCGGATCGTCCCAGATTTTTATTCACTTCCGATTCGATTTCCATCTGACTGATGAGATTTTCAAGGTCAAGTGCTGAATGACTTTTAGATGATTTCGTGTATGATTTCGAGGTGGGTATAAGTGTCGTATGTGTGTCAATATTATCATTTGTAACAGGTCGAAGGAGAACATTTTCATATGGATTTGGCGCTTTAATTAACAAATGTAAGTGTTTGTGTTGCAAAGATTTTGTTTCACCAACTTTCTTGTCTTTGGTTAACATTAGAGTTGTATGTTTTCCATATAAATTTGGTCTGCCATAATCGCGATGGATTTTTTGATCACTTTGGGTATTTAACACTTTAATTAAGTGATTGTCACTGGAATTTTTGTACAACTTTGGTTCGAAATGTGAAGGTATAATTTCATTTTGTATTTGAGTTTTTGGTATATCAGATTTTTTGTTATAACTAGGTATGAAAAAGTTTAAGTTATTCATCTGTGACATTGGAACTTTCTTTAATGGATTACCAGAATTTTGTTTTGTGAATGTATCATGATAATTTAAAGGGGTGATTTTGGTTGCATAGTTTATTTCCGGCTCTTCAATATTTTCTAATTTACCATGTTCACCATTTATAGGTATAGCAAATATAGAATTTAAATCGTGACTTGTAACTTTTGTGATTAAGTTGGACAAATTTGGTGATAACTTGGAGTTTTTATCAGTTTTGCTCCAATTTTCTTTGGCATCTTCTACGGAAGTTTCGGCTTGAATTACTTTAAACGGATTATCGAAATCTTGTGGAGTAAAAACTGTGATGTTGTACTTTTTTGCTAAGTTAGGTTTCTCAAATCTTAACGTGTTAAATGAGCTACTTTGGTTTCCTGAAATTAATGTTTTAAGATACTTCGGGAAAGTAGACTTTACTGGTGTTAGATGTTTAAAAAAGTTTATTTTTTCTGTAGTTAGAGGTGGTGTTGGTATAACAAATTTCTCTATGTCAGGTGGGGTCGGTGATATGGGTGTTATATAGTTGCGTAGATTTTGTGTTGATATGGCAAATGTTTTAAAACTTGTCCCATTGGCATTTCCAGCTGTAAGCAATAATGAATGATGAATGATTAATAAACATGCAGATGATGCATTGATAAAATGAATACATGCTTTAATGAATTTAAGCAATATGATAAAAAACCAATGATTTATAAATAAGAAACAACATCAAGTTGATAACACCGAAATCAACCATCTATTTCTGTCCATAGATAAAAAAACGCCGTTCCAAAAAAAATGTGATAGCATTGTAATAAAAAAGATTTGTTTGTTCGAAATTCACAAGTTACGAAAGATTTGAACGATTCTTTTACTCTCACATATTCTAGAAAATTGATTTAGAAGTAGGAAATTTACAAGGGTAAAGTCACTTAAAGTAAACGACCTCTGTTAAGAAAAAACTGGTGGGTGATAAATAGTTAGACTACATTGAGCGAATCACATTTTCTTAACTTAAAAATTTTTTGCCAAGCTTGTTATTTGCTTTATTAGCATACTAAGAAAATGTAAACGTGTGAGCTATGCTTTACTCTTACATGTTGCCACACAGGAAGGCAATTTTCCTACTCGACATATAGGATCTGGGGACTGATTGCGTATCTTTTTAGTGATGATAACTGGGTTAGGTGTACATCAAATAGCTGTCAAATGATATAATATAAGAAATACGATTGCAAAACACGTCATTTGGCAGCTATTTGATGTACTCTTTACCCAGAGATTATCACTAAAAAGATACGCAAGCAGCCCCGTGAACCGACATGGAAAATATTTAAATGCCACATTTAACCTAAAACGTCAAATAGATGCTTGACAGCCACATTGTCTGACAAGCAATAAGAACTGCAAGTGTCCAATACAAATTACATTTTTTTTTTGTATGAATTATAATATTTTATCAACACTAATCTGCATCCGAGCAATATAAATAGCTACCACAAAACCCGGCATTAAGATGTTAATGACTACCTACGTTAAA
>NJDC01002431.1:70708-85743 GCA_002245475.1 Calephelis virginiensis
AAATAAATAAATAAATAAATACTCTTTCCATACAACGTGCCAGTTTCGGAGACTTGACACCAGTCCTCAGATAAAACCCGAGTGGTCTGATCGTGGTATAATTACTCGGGAATGCTCTATCTACATGTAAATACTAAAAGTGTGATAACGATTTATTTTTTTAAAAATGAATAAGATAAACTTTAAACATTAAATGAAACTTACCAACTTCATAAAAATTATCTTCATGATAGCAACCAATCTTCGTACCGTTTATGTTTTCTTCTTCTGACACTTTGTTTCCGAAATCAGAAGTCGTAATGGTGAAGTTGAACTTAGTATCCGTTTCTTTTGTTTTTAAAATATAATCTTTACCTCCCTCTAAATTTAATATCAAATTGGTATACTTTAGCTCCACGTCTTGGTATGTTTTTCCACCATCTTTACTTAGTAAGAGATGTATCGGGTCTCGACTATTATTCGGATGGATCAAGTTTACTTGAACACTATTGTTTTGCAATACTTTGATTGATCCAATGGGTTCCATCAATACTAACGGCCGGAGAGTAGATTTAGTAACTCCCACCATTTCTTCAAGGTCTATTGCCAGCTAAAAATAAAAGGTATTAAAAATAAGAAATTAGATAATAATAAAAAAAACGACTGGTTGCACTTCGGGAGTGCCGGCAGAAGTGAAAACTTGAATATTAACGTAGTGTTTGTCGATATTTTGGAATGATTAGGGAATAATTTTGCACGAATTGCTTTAATTATCAGTATGAAAGTACTGTCATTTATGTGGTAGAATACAATATTCATTTATTGCGCTATCGTACACAAACATGACAACACGAATATTCGCGCAAGCGCCCTGCGCCGTCTTACAAATTTTTGTCTTACGAATCACGTGTCCTGACGCGAGTTTAGAAATTTTCACCCATTCCATAAAAAGTGCGCAACGTCGCTAAAGAAGTTTTCACTTGGAAAACAACCTAGTACATAAACCTTCATAGAATCGTTGCCATTTAAACGTGACCTCTCAAATTGCGTATTAACTGTAAATAAGTTGTATACCTGTGTGGTTTTCGATGTTGAACTAGTGATATTTTCCATGGGTACTTCGTGAACATCTTGCGAAACATCACAAACTTGTACTTCACAACATTCGTCGTTTGGATCTTGAACGTTGATGCACTTGTCCGATTGCGGCAAACGATTGCACCTGGAAAACAAAGTTTAATGATTCTCTATATACCTTCATATTTTTATGTTTTATCAATGTTTTTTTTTAATTTATTTATTTTTTATTTCTATTTTAATTTAATTTATTTGACCAATTAATTAAGCATAATTTTATAAATAATTTAATTCAACATAATTACGATACAATAGATTTTTATTATATACGAATTTACAAATCATAATTTGCATGCTAGATCATAGCAAAATAGGTATAGATCTCTATTTAACTAATAAGACCTGAATTGTCACCCTATTATATGCAAATAAAGAGTTATTATTATTATTATAAGACAGGTTTCTTGATATAAGTCTCTTAACAGCTGATGGTAAAAGCCACACTTCGCTCTTATTTTGACTCCATGTAAATGTATTTTTAGATCTCTTTTTAAATCGATTGTATTGAATTTACACGACCGCCTCGTTAGTCGAGGGGCTAGTGTACACGATTAACCCCACCAAGCAACCGCGATGCTCGGGTTCGATTCCCGACGGGGCAGGCATTTGTGTAATGAAAATTCCGGGTCTTAGTGTTTATTAAATTTATTCTGGTAACAGGGAAACAGATTCAGTATTTCGATGTATTAGAATCGTCAACTATCACCCATAACATAATCATATAGGTAAATTGCTTATTTTGAGGTTAGATTCAATTTGTTTAACTTGTCCAGGAATATTCATTTACGTATTTTTATTTTAGCACTTGCTTGGGATAAATTTTCTATAAATTTTAAAGAAAGCAAACCCGCGTTAACGGGTTAGAAAGGAATTAAAAATTTCGCCACGGGACTTGAATCCTCAGTAGCTCAATTGGTTAGAGCATTCGTCGGTTCAAATCCTGTCTGGGGCGAAATTTTTTTCTTTCTTTAAAATTTATAGAAAATATTCATTTACTTTTTATTTATTGTATGAATAGCAAATAAATATAAGAGAGAATAAGAATAAGCGCGTTCGGTTCTAATTAGGTACAGAAACTGTCTCTTTCCTCCTAAGGTTGTCTAGTAGAGATCGCTTCGAAACATTAGTATCCTCTTTGTTAGTAGATATCATATTTTTAATTAGGATAGTGTTTGTTACTGCACAGTAAAGTGTATTCGGTGGTGCTTTGACTACGGATTACTTACTTCTAGTTCTTTCTAGAGTTATTAAGGTAGTTCCAGACAATATCTACCTAGATATATTTTTGCTCTAAAAGACAAGGAAGCTGACGGATTACCTGATGGTAAGAAATACAAGTCGCCAGTAGACACTAAAGTTAACGTAGCCATTCCGAGATTAGGAAGTTAAATATCTTTCGTAAGTTTATAGCCTACTCAATCTTCCAGAGGGAAAAACATTAAGTAATTCACACCCATATCCCCGAAGAGGTAGGCACAACCAGGTCACCCATGATTAGCCGAAGACACCAATTCCCACAAAGCAGTCCAATCCCGGGCAACGTTATTTTTTATTAGAAAATTGAAAATACACATTTATCGGGCGACTAATAATAATGTATTTTTGTTGCCCGACCCGGGGATCGAACCCGGGACCTCAAGTCCGACGCCTGACCCCTAGACCGTAGAGATGAATAGATAAGGCGGTAATATGTAATAATCTATGACTTACCTTAGTTTACAAGTAACAACAGAGTTACTTTCGCAAGTGCATGTTTGTTCGCAACCGACGTGCCATTTGCTGTTTACGGTGTAAGTTTTGTTCTCGTAGCGACATACCTCCAGGCTTACGGGTTTGTTTTCTGCAATAAATAAGTAATTAGCCTCGTCTATTTACCGTCTGCTGTTTGGAAACCGTTGTGGTTTGCGTGCGTTTCTTGGTTTTAAAATACGCCAACATTTTTGTCGAGAGGCAGTCGACGTAAAAGAAGTTCCCTGTAAAAACTGTAATCCCACTTATTCTCCCAAATTTGCGTAGGACTATAACGTTGACCCTAATATTGGAAACATTGAAGTTGGTCTAGGTCTCTTGTGTAGAATAGATCATCTGCCTTCCAGCCAGATAGCTCGTAAAAGGCGAGCGTAGATTACAACAAGACTTCTGGAGGAAGAGTACCGTACTGCAACTCACCTATTCCTTATCACAGTGTCATGTTCAGGTCCGGAGGGTAAGTTAGCTGATTAGCTTGCATAATAATTGGCCTAACACTTCGGCCAAAAGACAGCGATGCACCCATTACATCTATGGTGTCTATAAACCACGGTTATTTCTTACCATCGGGAGAGTCGCGTGCTTGTTCTCTGTCTTATCACATAATAATAAAAATAACAAATTTAGTTTCGGAAAGTTCGTATCAGTCGAAATAACTACAAAACTAATTAAAATCAATTGAATAATTTAAAGGCCTTCTTAACAAGATTTTTAAGTTATTAAAAAAATATCACTTGCTTAATATATTGTTTAAATAATTTGTTTAGAGTACACAAAATTGGATAGTGGACATTTTATATTTAGATCGATAAAAATGTAAGAAGCATGAGTTTTTTAGGATATCTAAACAAAATATAAACATCCTTGGTTTATATAATACAGTGACTTCTACTTTTGTATTTATTTTATATCTACGGGCTATAGGTTACGATGGGAAACGAATACCCAAAAAAGGTAGGTACACGATAATGCACCTTAGCGTCAACACAAAGCGCGCTCAACCCCTGTTACCTGAGCATAGCTTAAAATGCGAGTTTTTAAAGTTATGTATTGAGATACATAATCTTTCTAAAATCTTACCTAAAACATTATCTGTGTCTCAGATAGGAAGCGCATTAACTATGACGTCTGTAGGCGCCTTCTATTTCTAACCATCAAGAAATCTATCTAGCCTTGTTTAAAAAAGCAACATATTTGAATGGAAATCTTAAAGCCTCCCGTCCTGGGTCCTGATGCACATTTTGATAAAGCTAGACAAAATGCCCTTAAGGACATGAATACGTACCTCCGTTCCCAGTGGCGCACGCAATGATAGAACAACATTCATCCACGGGAGATTCGAAGCACAATGGGTCATTAAGGCGTCTCCCGCGACGTATGTATGGATGTTTGCATCGCGGGGAGCATTCAAACTGTCCCCCGGGCGCACATTCACAGGACTCTTCACAGCCTCGGTCTATTCGCTCCCCAACCTACAGATAAACACCTTTTTGTATTTGTATCTCAAGCTATAGTCAAAATTGTGATGACTTGTCATTGTACCTTCTGAATTTGTTTTTGCTGGAAATAGCTTATTATGGTGGAAAAACATGCTGAGGTTAAAGATCCTCCATCCATTACCCATTCTTCGTCAAAGAACCATTAGTGTTCTAAGCTAAAAGTTGCCTATTCACTACTTTGAAAACGCCCATTCCTAATACTTCGGGAATACTGCTTTAGGAAGTGAATCCTAATCCTAAGTAGTATGAAAAATGAAAGATGAGGCAAAGGCCTTGATTCTGCCGCATGAATAAACCATGTTTTTAAATGATTGTCCGAAAGGGTGTAATATTTTCAAGGTTAATGAAAGATTCTTTGTTACACTCCACCTTCTAAATGCCTGAAATGGATGTATGATATCCGTTTATCATTATCCAGGATGATAAAATTTTTTGACATATAACATCTAAGGTTTTGCTAGGAATAAATATATGTGTCCAGTGTACATTTAATGAAATAAATTTAATTACTTCATCCGATTAACGATCAACATCAAAATTTATTTGAAGTTTTTCCATTTAGAAGATCTTTAAAAATCGAAGATTTTGATATTTCAATCGAAATGGCTGTTATTAAAAAAGAAATGTTAGCCAAAATTATGAAACAAGTGGAATTAATAGTGGAATAATCAAAGTGACCTCTAAGTATATATAGTATGTATATATTCCTATTTCTATGTAAAATAGGCATCCCTCAAAGTTTGATAAAATGTTGGATAACGAAATTGGACGAAGATATTTGACTAATACAACCTTAAGTACAAATTATTCCCTATATCTGCAATCGCACCACGAAAAACTAGTCCGATCAAGAATGTATAATTTTAATTACCTCTATATTTAGTTTATTGTGATGACCCTATATGTCGCTAGTGGCAAAATCTTGTCATATATATTGATGAATTAGTTTGCTAGTTCAGTCGGAATGACTAAATGGTTGAATCCTACACAGAGGCTTGTCTCATTAAAATGATACCGCAAAAAGATAACACATTGCGACCAATGTAATGACAAGATTTGCCATTGTTGCGTTCCAATTTAAAGAGTTGTAGTTAATAACTTAATTGCCCAAAAGGCTTAGTATCCAAGCCTCAGTTGGTGTCGTTGACTTTAGCTTTTAGATCTATTTTTTACCACTACCAAGAAAAGCTTGTTAAAAATAACACATATTTGCGTTTTTATAGCATTCTGCTGTTCATAAACTAAACTTATTTTAGAGGCATACTATCTTTTTCAGATGGAACAATTGTGTGATGTCAAATTAGTCCAGACATATCGAATTGTGACTATTTTAATCAATGTGATAGAAATGTGAACAGACTAATCTGACAGCACTAAAAGTGTTTTGTCTCTTTCTATCACTTTCGTTGAAAGAAGATTGCTATAACTTAAAATTAGCTTAGTGAGTGCGTAACAAAATTACCACCAGTGTAATGGAAACCTTTCAAAGTATTTGTGTATTGACTACACTTCTCTGTATCACAAGGTATATTCTTAGTATGTCGTTCGTGATTGTTCTGTGCTAGTTTGTTATTCAGAGAAAGCAAATCGCATCACGTGTACGTGACCCCCCATCGTAAATAGTCGTTTAGTTCTATCACTTGCTTCGCCTAACGGTAAACGGGTTCAAATATTTTATACTTGGGTTGGAGTTGAAGTTTTATTTTGACCATGGTAATAGTTTTCAACAGCTGTGGAAATAGGCAAGCAGATTTTCTAATAGTAAAAATCGCCTCTGTGGTCTAGCGGTCCGGGTGTTGGACTTGACTGCTTGAGGTCCCAGGTTCGAATCCCGGGTCGGCCAACAAAAAGGAAATTGGATTTTTCCAATTTTCTAATAAAAAAATGTTGGTCGGGATTGGAAATGTGCCCGGTTGGCGATAGGCTTGCCACCTATCACATTGTGGGACTTAGTGTCTTCGGCTAGTAGTGGGTGCCATGGTAGTACCTCTGCCTACCTCTCCGGGGATATGGGCGTGAAGATACTAAAAATTACACGTCCAATATAATTGAGCATAATAATACCATAACGCGTTATTAATAAACACGAAGTAAAGTACGCCAAGGTTCAACCTTGTATTATATAGTCTTCATTACAATAGGATACAGACTATAACATTAACTAAACTTTACTCCTACCTTAGTCAATATTTATTGATAAGGCGGTAAATGTTAACGGTGCGTTGCCAAAATGAAATTGGAGTGTATAACCGTTAGCGTTTATTATCTGCCACCATTTTACGTTTCCAAATCAGAACACGATAATGGTGAGTACTGATGATATAGCGTCCGACACGGATAAAGTGATTAAAAAAAATACGTAAAATGTGTAGTTTTCCTTATTAAATTTATTACAATGTATAACTGTAGTGAGTAAATCATAGATAGTTTAAAAGTATCTTCACGCCCATATCCCCGAAGAGGCAGGCGGAGGCACAACCAGGGCACCCACGACTAACCGAAGACACTAAGTCTCACAATGTGATAGGTGGCAAGCCTATCGCCAACCGGGCACGGCCAATCCCGACCAACATTTTTTTTATTAGAAAACTGGAAAAATCCAACTTTCTTTTTGTTGGCCGACCCGGGATTCGAACCCGAGACCTCGTGCAGTCAAGTCCAACACCCAGACCGCTAGACCACAGAGGCGATGATAGATAGTTTAATGTATTATTATTATGCACAATTAGTGTTTGATAAATCGACGATAAGTACAATAATTATTCTCTATAAGTTTTCTGAGATCATCGCTATAAATAGTGAGAAATAGGTGTTGCGTTTGACTAAAACTTTTTGTAGTTACCAAAACTAGAGGTTCGGATTTGCGCGGGCTCGAGCCCTCGAGCTTTTTCTGTCAGCAGTTATAAAGCTGTATTTTCCTCGAGTTTCGACACAGTGGTTTTTATTTTACATTATTTTTTGGTTTTGGTAATTGCTTCCTAAAAGAACATCAATGACGGATGACGAAAAATTGTAGATCTCACAGTTTCGGCGGGACGGGAGTTTCTTCTTATTCTTTTTTTCCAAGATTTTCATTTGGTACATTAGGAACTGGTAAGTCATAGTTTATATTATTGTAGTAATATAAATATAAAAACTAATAATAATGGGAAATTTTAAACAAAATTAATTACTTCAACGTTTATATTGATATTATGTTATGTATCTCAGTGAAATAAAAACTATAATGTAAACCAAATAGTACTTCAGTATCAAGCGTTTATTATTAGCAGATTGCTTTTTTGTATGGGCTTTTTCCCTATCCAGTGAGATGTGATAACCCCATCGTTTGCTAGAGAAATAATCTTGTGATACAGATTGTTGTTTTACTCGTATCTAGCTGTTGTGTTATCAATCATATCTATTATATTATCCTCACTTATCACAAATGCCTACTCCCGTCGGAATCGAACCCGAACCTCGGGGTTGGTCGGTAGAGTTAGGTGTGTATGCTAGCTCCTCGGCCTACAAGACTGTCATATTATAAAAATAATATGAGACTACCGAATCATGACCTATCTTTCCAAAAAGAACTATCGAAATCGGTCAATTTTGATTGACCGAGTAATCGAGTCGCAAACATATAAAAAACATACAGTCGAATAATAACTTCCTCTTAAAGTCAGTTAACAATATTTTATCATTACCTTGTAACTGATATCGCTGTCTTTGCATGTTTCTACTTCTCCAGAATGGTCTTCGTTCATCAGAGAATGGAATGGTGCTTGAAGGTTCGAGTAGAACTTGTCTGGAATGTGTTTATGCTTTGGGTCATGTGGTATAATCCTAGGATCATCATCTTCATCTAAGTTAACATCACTTAGGTCTGTCAGCTTCTTTGATGTTGCTACCGTTTGGTTATGAAGCGCATTGGCAAAGTTCTGCAAATCTTCTACACCTAAATTCAGTAACCTCGGCTTTGGTTTTAAATTTGATTCTGTATTTTCGTTTGTTTCAATCGTTTTTGTTTTTTCGGTGTTTTCTATTGGAGAGCTTGTGTCGGGTTTTGAATGTGCTGGTACTTCGGTGGCAGTGACAGCAGTAGGCAGGACCTCTGATGGGGATGATATAAGAGTTTCTTCATCTTCACTTCTGAATTTACCTGTTGAGAAATAAATTATTTTTAAAGCAATAAAAAGTATATTTACGTCTTATACCACTGAAGAGTTAGGTACAAGACAGCCAAAGGTCACCATTACGGCGACAGGATTACATAACAGATTTGCAACAGCTTTCCTGGATTGATATTACCTACTTGTTATTTCCTACCACAATGACGCCAGTACTATCCATTGTCGTATTCCGGTCTGGATAAGGGTATCCGAATAACTTATGAGCCTAAACACTTTTAGTTTACCACTTTGGCGTCTGTAAGGAACGTATATTTCTTTTCATCTGTAAAACCATCTGTTTGCTTTTCAATTACGTTGTCAATAGGTAACGTGGTTATCGCAATCTGGATGAGTCATACCAAAACTACCACCTAACTTTATTCACAGTGTTAGTAACGAAAAAATTGACTAATATCTATTGGATTTTTAAGTGCAGCCACAGGAAATGCGAAATACCATTGGATTATCGTATTAAATCATAACTATTTTAAGATTTTGCACATCTACATAGGATTTTAGCCTTAGTAATGACATAAGCATATTTGGATATATTTACCCACGCCCGCCGCGGTTTGGGTCGAGCGGCAGTGAGCCTAGAGACTGTTTTTTAAATCGAATATATCCTTACGTACACTTATTTATTTAACTGATTTTGATTAAACCTGTGTTTTAAATTTATAATTAGACACTTTAAAATTAAATAAAAAGTAAATTAAATAGATCTAATATTCTTACTGCGATTTTGTGATAACTCTCCGACGAAATTAAGAAAGGGCAAATATTCCCTAACATTAGAGACTTAGGTATCAGACTTGTAACATATCACAAGTATTTTTCCCCAGGTAACTTTCCCTAAATAAGTATTTTTTTACCAGGAACCTATTCCCATTATTATTTTTTCGTAACCAACGCAACTTACTACTTTTTAAAATATCTTTCATTCACAGGCACCATTTTAGGATTTTATGATACTTAGTAAGTAATGCATATATGTACTTATAGTATGTTGCGTAAACATTGAGAAAAACAATCCGTTAACCTTTCAACCATAAAATATAACAAAGAATACAATTCCTAGCGCGCATTTTTTTAGTTTGACATATCTTTATTATATTTGGTGGTCAGGTGGGTTATAACATGTGAGGTTTTTTTTTTATTCTCTTTTTATTATGGCTTTAACACAGTTGCGGTGATTATGGAATCTCCATTGGAAAATACAATTTGAGCTTATATTATATTATAGCTTATAAATTATAATAGCAAACCCGGCGAACTCCGTTTCGCCACCAGCTATTTTCGTGAGAGATACTCACACATCACGTACTGGCGCCATCTGCTCCGCCACCATGCAAAACCATGGTTTACATTGGTTTGTAGAACATGCTATGTATCAGAGATGGCGCTGTATGTGAAAGACGATTTTCCCTGTTTTCCTGCTTTTTTGTTGAAATTTTCCTCAATTTTGTTTGCTATAAACCTTACGGAGCCCGAGACCTTTCCAGCGAATGCAAAACCGTGGAAATCGGTTCGTGAGTTCTGGAGTTATGGCGTCAGTAAGGAAAACCCGACTTATTTTTATTTTTATAATTATAGATTATATTGATTTTACACATTTACACTACTACTGTGATACTCTCTACCCATTATACACGATACGATACTCTCTGCCTACTCCATACGGGACCTGGCACATACATACAAAGATGCGCGTAAAATTAAAAAAAAAACATTTGTTTGAAGCTGTGAAAAAGAAACAAAAACAAATTGTGCTTATTTATTGCATTAGACAGCCAAAAAGCATACGGCTCTTGTGATGGTAAGAGACTACCGTGGCCTCTATAAACACCATAGATGTTATGCTTGCGTTGCTGTAGCCGGGTTGTTAGGCCTATTGTGCAAGTTTACCGGCTACCTTACCCTCTAGACCAGGACATGACACTCATTACGGCGACAGGAATACGTAAGGTGGTCAGTAACCTGGGCAAGTTGCTGAACAGAACTCAACCAGTGACAACTATACCGCTAGATCTCTATCACTCTCCTGTGTGGCCCGGTGTAGGCGCTGACTACAATATACCTTGTATTTTATAGAACCTCGTCCAAAATTTTTCAAACAGTCACAGCAATTTATATCAGAACAAAAACTTTAATTCGTGGTATATACATAGATACATTAAAATTTAATTAAAATTTTAATATTTAATATGTACTTTTAACAAGAAGTAAATTATGAAAAAAACATAATTTTAATGAGTTACAAAAACAAATAACTTCACAGAATCCTGGAACTAAATTCCGCGTAGCCCACTTTGCAAGTCATTTATTTGTGGAATATGTGTGTTTATTTGTTAAAAAATACAAATTTGTACCAACATATTCTCATTGCAGTGTGCAAAGTTTAATAAACTTAAATATACAATTATTATTATTACATAACTTAGTTTAAAAAATCATTAATATAGTTAATTATAAAAACATTTGATTACGATCAAGTTTTACCCTAATACCACAATTTCAAACCTTGCCAGTCAAGACAAATGACGGCAAAACAATCCGCGGCAACCGGGACTAATCCTATTCACCTTAACCATCACCGTTATATTGAATATTTAAATACCAAAGCCTACAGCTAAACTTTAACGGTAAACTAAAAGCTACTGTGATACTACAACATGGTGACGCTATAATATTGTGAGATCTAGGTAAATAGACATGACGCAAATGTCTATTACTTTATATAGTATCAAGCGTAGGCTTACAGAAAAATATTGTATACAGGACGCTTCCGAAAACAGAAACATGAAACATAAGAATAAAATATTAATTTAACATACCATACAAGCGATTATTGTCTTCTAATACACAAAGATATATAGCCTCTCGTCACGGTGTTTTTGGTATACACCAAAAGACATAAAATTTAGTCAATCGTTAGGAAAAGTGCAACCAAAAACTTTTTGGTCGGACTTCTCCTAACCATTGACGATTTTTTATGACTTTTGGTGTATATTTGGTTGATGTAAGAAAAGGTCGTAAGTCGTACCATTAACCATAGCACCGTATTATTAACCCTCTACGCAAAGAGAGGGGTGTTATAAGTTTGACGTGTCTGTCTGTCTGTGTGTCTGTCTGTGTGTCTGTCTGTGCATCTGTCTGTGCATCATAACTCCCGAACGGAAGCAGTGATTTCAAATTAGTTTTTTTTTGTATTAAATGTAACTTATTTGCTAGTTTTCTTAGACATGTTTGATGAAAATCGGTTGAGCCTTTTAAAAGTTCTGAAGTGAAAGTGGGGTGATTAACCGAATGTCAGTAATTATTTTACTTTTTAAAGGGAAAGTAAGTTCTTGTGTTGGGGCTTTTTTTTAATTTTTAAAATAATGTTCTATTATTATATTTCATATCGCTAGATGACATGTATGATGGCGGAAAAATGTTTGCCACATCAACTAGATAATATACTTGGGTTTTAGGAGACAAAAGGACATTCAAAATAAAATGTGGGTGTAGATGTGTAATTGGGTTTGAAATTTTTTATTTTATTACAATTTACCGAAAACAAAGTATATATTGTGAAATAAGTTTGAACATATTTTTCCATGCTACTAATTAAACGGAAACAAGAGCTAAACGCTCTTGTGAGAAAGTTACTGGCAGATTTGTGTGCACGCAATACCTATCATTTTAATTTTCTATGGTTTTCTGGTTTATTCTCGTTTTTAGAGTTCAGCAACCGGGTGGCAAAATGATTAACCTAAAGAAATTCGACATGTCCGTCTTTATGTATTTATGTCATTTTATTAAAATACATATAGCTGAAACCTGGTAGGATGATGTAGGTACTGACTGAATAACATAGTCGATAAAGTCATCAAGGTATATGATAAATTTGTACTGGTGGTAATTCTGCATTACACTTACTGAACTAATTTCAAGTTATCGCTATCTTCTTTCAAAGAAAGTAATAAAAAGAAACAAAACAGTTTAGTGATATCAGGTTAGATTTTACTTGACACAATTTAACACGTCTGGACTAATCTTACATGTAAAAAAGGTTCCGTTGCGTCTTTAGAAAAAGATTAACTAAACTAAGTTTAGTTTGTGCTCAGCAAAAATACCACCATTATTATGAATTAATCAAAAAGTCGGTTTGTTTCAGTTTCACTCCGCTTAAATATTATTTATTTATTCATCCTCTTTTTATTTGCTCTTCTATTGCGGTAAAGCACATTTTTGCTTTGCCATTTCATACAAAATAATACTATGACAAACAACGTAATTTTGCTTGCAAAAAATGATAGTGGTCTTTTGCAAGTTCCAGTCAAATATTACCTACGTATTATTCTTAATAAAAAAGTATCTTCACGCCCATATCCCCGAAGTGGTAGGCAGAGGCACAACCAGGGCACCCACGACTAGCCGAAGTCTAAGTCCCACAATGTGATAGGTGGCAAGCCTATCACCAACCGGGCACATTTCCAATCCCGACCAACATTTTTTTTATTAGAAAATTGGAAAAATCCAATTTTCTTTTTGTTGGCCGACCCGGGATTCGAACCCGGGACCTCATGGAGTCAAGTCCAACACCCGGACCGCTAGACCACAGAGGCGATTAGTCTTAATAAATCAATTTATATCCCTAACTAGCTGTTTACCGACGACGTTGTCTGCTTAGGATTAATTTTCATATATTTATTTGTATCCCTTTACCGTCCTTGGAGCGTTGAATTTTTAACAAAGTACACTATGTTTGAATTTGGCTCTTCAACCATATATTTTATATCAAATTCCACCAAAGTTGCTCCCGCCCGGGTTTAACAGTGAAAGCGTATAAGACAAACTTTCGCATTTACACTATCAGTATCGAAGTAAGGACTTATGATTGATTTATGGCACACTCAGAAAATGTACATGTAGAACAATACAAAATTTTGAAAAGAACCTCACATTCTTTTTTTAATAAATAATTTAAAATCACGATATATTGCCTACATCGAAACTTGTATCTACTACAACTAAAACGTTTTTTCAGAGAAATTAATTTACATTAATAAAATAAAATTAATAACCAAATGTGAATAAACTGCTTAGTTCAGGTAGTTGACCTTAATCCTGGTCTTCGTGGTATATAATATAGGTTGAAAGGACGTTTAGTGCCCCACTCCACAACCGGTTCGCGTTGTTTACATATAATACTCCGAGAGCTGGGGAAATATTTTAGAGTAGGTTCTTAACGCAATTTATAAGCGTGTAATTATCCTCTTAGCACCTTTGAAGAATAATGTCTAGATCTATTTGAAATGTAGCTGCTCCTTTCAAACCTTGATTTTGTATATATAATATTATGTGCAAATACGAAAGTATGTACCTATCTTCACTTTCGTATCCACATAGAGGTAAGCAGAGGTTCAATCGGGACACCCGTGATTAGCCGAAGGTGTTTTGGCTATTTTGGAGTATTTGTTTTACGCATATATATAATTTGCATTTTGAAATATAACTTCTTTAAAATGGTATTTATAAATAGTGCAAAAAATGTGTTTGAGAATATTGAGATTTTATTAAAATGTTAGGGATTCTTAAAAATAATAAGTAATCCTTATGAGCCAGTTCCATCTGTTAGAATTTTATAATATTATGTTTCAAATAATTGAAAGTTCCGTGGGGACCGCTACCGCTGCGATAAATCTCGACGTTATTATTTAGTGGTGTTTAAAGGATCATCAAAGTTAAGAATCAGACTTTTTTTTTTAATTCGTCCCAAGAACTTACCCTAAAATGTTAACCAGCTCTCGAGTTATAACCGAAGCTCGATTCACGAAGTGATTGTAGCATTGACCGATATTCCTTTACAGATTAGAAACTTAGAACAAGCTTTAGGTACTTATGTGAAATCTATCAACTATAGATAATTAAAGATTGTAAATCTCTGATAATTGAAACTATTCTGATTAACTGGAACATCTCTATGACTCAAAAAAATTTTGTACATTTAGCCTGTTTGTTTTTTTTTTGTGAGATACACATAGATACTTACTTGGACATCCCTTGCTTGTTTGTTTTTTTTAGAAAAGAAAGCCAACATGTAGACGGATCCTTGATGGTAAGAAATACAAGTGGACGTTTAGATACCAATAGGTGCGTTAGTTGAGGCTTGAGTGTGAACCCTCTTGCGCGAGAAGTTTACCGGATAGCCCACGGTTGGTATAGCAGAATGTGATAAAAAACTATGTTAGTACAATTAATTGTTTTGTAATAACTTCTTAGAACACTTGGTACGCAAATATATTATCTAAATTCTTCAACATCGATACTTGCTGGTATTCTATTATACATACGAGGGCCAAACTGATAGTTTTTAGAACTGGCAACTTTAAAGCATTATATTAAAAAAATAAGTTTAAATTTTATAAATAGAACTCTTTACCAATAATATTGAGTATACATTTCATTCATTTGTCATTTGTTTTACGATTTGGCGGCAAATTGAAAATTGTCTGTGCACGTCAGAAAGAATTTA
>NJDC01002431.1:85952-108719 GCA_002245475.1 Calephelis virginiensis
AAGTGAAGAGAGGTCGAAGTATTGGAAAAAAGATGGTGGCCTCGTTCTTCGGAAAGACAGGTCATTACGCGACAGTTGTCTTAGAGGATCAGAAAACGGTTAATGCAGACACTAACAACTGTTTGCCACTTGTCTTGGAAAAAGTTTGAGAAAAAAGACCTCGCAGCAGGATCTTCCTTCATCACGACAATGCCTCGTCGCACACCGCCAGGCAAACGATCGACTATTTGGCGACCTCAGACGTGGAATTACTGGGTCACCCGCCGTATAGCCCCGACCTCGCACCCTGCGATTTTTATTTATTCCCGAAAATAAAAGAAAAACTTCGAGGAAAACATTTTATGGACGCCGAAGAAGCAGTGGCTGCGTTTCAAAACGCCGTCGAAGAGACCCCTAAGGCCGAGTGGGCAAGGTGCTTTTCTCAATGGTTCCATCGAATGCAGCGATGTATTGATGTAAATGGACGCTATTTTGAAAAGTTATAATAAAACTAATAACTTGCTAGAATGCTTAGTTTTTGATTTTCTAAGAACTTTCAGTTTGACCCTCGTATACATAATTTTCAAATAATACTTGCACTTTTCCACACTACACTTCATTTACATAAGTATAATCATTAAATGTGTTGTGGAAAATTACAGGAGCCATTTGAAAGTTATTTGAATAAATTATGTCTATTAACTTAATTGCCATAGTCTTCAATCTGGAACACAATACCGAGCCCAGACGCGCTGCTAGCAGAGATAAGTAAGCGGAGCTACCAATATTAGTAAGCATGACACTCTATCACCTAGTTGTGATTAACCGCTGTAGTAATTTACGTTACTGGATCAAATAATACCTCAAAACTAACCCTTTTGAAAATTTGATACTCGTAGTTTTAGGCGTGTACGCTAAAAGGAGTTCTAGGCGGTTGTAATGATGCCGTCCAACAAAGCTGACCTGGAGGGAACTCCGTTTAAATCTTCCGAATACTATCAAATTTGGATTAAATCTTCGATCCAGGCGGATGCAAACCGATGTTTACAATTAGCGTTTACAATCGTCTGGAACGTCCATAACTCCTCGATCAAAGCGACCACCACTGGTCACGACAACAATTGCAAAAAATGTATTATGTAAATAGATGTTAGAAGTGTTCTACTTCAAGTACGGTAACCGATTTCAAAAGGGAGAAGGATCGTAGCATGATTTAAAAAAAAAGTAAAAGTACCTTCACGCCCATATCCCCGAAGAGGTAGGCAGAGGCACAACCAGGGCACCCACGACTAGCCGAAGATACTAAATCCCACAATGTGATAGGTGGCAAGCCTATCGCCAACCGGGCACATTTCCAATCCCGGCCAACATTTTTTTCTTTGTGTTGGCCGACCCGGGATTCGAACCCGGGACCTCATGCAGTCAAGTCCAACACCCGGACCGCTAGGCCACAGAGGCGATTTTAATGTAATGTAATATCTAATAAAACGTGTATATTTTTTATTCAACCACAGGATTTCATTAGCTTGTTTTAAATAAAACAGTTTATGATTTGGAGGGGACCTTCTCAACCATACCATATTCTTTTATGATATTGGAAGGCTAACAAGCAGACGGATTTCCTGATGGTAAGAAATTCACGCCGTCTAGAGACACCAAAAGTGGTAATGGTGCGTTGCCAACTTGAGACCGGTATGTTAGGCCTCGAGCAAAAGTAAGTTTACCGGCTACCTGCCCTTCAAACCGGAACACGTCAACGGTGAGTACTGACGTGACGTAAAGCGGCGGTACCAGTTCGGGCAAGTCGCTGTGAAACTCTACCACCTAATAAGTAATATCCCACATACCGGCTTGCCTTTTCCTGCTACTATAACAACTATGCTGTATCCTGGTCTAAAGGCCTGTGGCCAACATACCGTCCACAAGACAGCGACGCACCTATATCATCTATGGTGTCTATAGACCGCGGTTGTCACTTACTATCAGAAGATCCGTGTGCGTGTTCTCTGTGATTTAAGATATTAATTAGATATATTTGCATATATTTCTTATACTTGGATGATTTAGTTATGAAATTGGAACGGGTTCTTCGCAGTTTTGCTATGATTGAATTATTTTTGAAATATCTTCCGCACTCTATTTCGGCTTTGAAGATGACACATTCCTTTGTTATATCTGTTAATTAAATATGCAGTTTAAATCCTGACACATCATAGCCAGCTGTATATAGAAAGCATGACTAAGCCGTAACACGCATGTCCTCATGCTTAATGTTGCGTAAAAGACATGTCCGGTTGCGGTGCTAGTGAGAGGACATTGAATGGCGGTCTGTAGTTTGTTTACTTATGGAGTCAGCTGAGGCAAATGTCAACTGGAAATCGGGTCATAATCAACGCATCCTTGTACAAACGAGACTTAAGGAGTTTACAATATGGCTAAACTCGTTTACGGAATGTACGAGTTGTTACAATACTATTTAATTATACTTACATTATCTAAAATGTGGTAGTGTATATAGATATCAATACATAGTACAAAAGAAATTAAGTAGTTCCTTTTTTTATGTTATACCTAGGAAGGCAAACAAGCAGACGGATTTCCTGATGGTAAGAAATTCACGTTGCCTAGAGACACTAAAGGTGGTAATGGTGCTTTGCCAATCTGAAGCCGGGATGTTAGGCCACGAGCAAAAGTAACTTTGCCGGCTACCTTACCCTCCGAACCGGAACACGTCATGACATTATGGCGGCAGGAATAGGTAAGGCGGTGGTACCAACCCGGGCGAGTCGCTGTGAACCTAGTCAGATGTCAGTAGTAAGCCTATGCTCGCCTTTTACGAGCTGCCTGGCAAGAAAGGCAGATGGTCTATTCTGCAAAAGAGCCCGGACCTACACAAAAGTTATATTAAAGACCTTCCAATTAATAAATCTAAGAAATGTAATATATGGAAATTACATCATGGAAAAGATTATTATACGATTGCTGAATATTTAGCCGATAAGTACCCTTGGGATAAATTGCTCCTCATGCCAATCTCTTACAAATATAATGTATCATCACTTTAATTATTGTATACATATTTTCAAATAAAGAAAGAAGATAAGCCCGCTGAGTTCCTTGCCGGATGTTCTCAGCGTGAGGCCGCGTTCCGATCCGGTGGTAGATTTTTAGTATAATATAGACGCTGTGACGTGCCTACGTAAACGTAAAATAAAATATTTCAATTTGATTCGATTCGACCTTTCCGCTCTCTGTTCCTAAGTATGCTTAGATCTTTAAAACTGCGATTGATTTTGATGCGGTTTTTTTTAATATAGAGTGATTTAAGAGGAAGGTTTACATGCATAGTAAAAATAATAATAAAAAAAAAGTTTGTCCACCCGTTCAAAGCTAGGACGAGGTATAAGGTTCGGTATTTACTATTTTTTTATTTGTACACTAGGTGTTTAATTCAAAATATAAAAAAATGCATTAAAATAAGTCCAACATTTTTGTCAAAGTTTATATTAGTGTTTTTAAATTAAGTGTTGCACTTAAGGATTTGAAAAAAGAATTTTGTTTTTTTAACTAAATAAAATGAGCTTTTGGATTGTATTTTTTAAATTCTAATTACTAAGTAACAATTTCCCGTTAAAAGAATAATTTTTAGAATTAAATTAAAAAAGTGAAGATTAGTATCGTATTGTATTTCATATAGACCATAGGTACAATGGATACATAAGATGCGTATATTATATTTCGATTAAAAGTTTGGATCGAAACTCTCTCTCTCTCTCTCTCTCTCTCTCTCTTTCACTGACTGACCATCCCATACAATATTATTCTGTCTGTCATATTTTTTATAAATTTCTAAGTTGAAATTAGGTCATGAAAACTAAAAATTGCAAATCGGATGTCATTTTAATGTTCTCTTGAACACAGTACAAGCGGATTATTAAGATTTAGTCAGTAATAAACAATACATTATTTTATCGGATTCTTTATGTTTTTTGGAACTAAATGTTAATAACCCAAAAGTAGGAAAACTAAAATGTTTTATCCAATTTCACCTTCCAGTACATGAAATCGAGAATCAAGAGTTACCCTACAAATGCCAACTGGTGGCAGGCATTTTCCTATACTAATATAACGTAATTAACGTTGTTTGAAACCAGCCCTAGAAAGTAGATTCATGTCGTTTGCTCCCCGGACTTTATGTAATTATTACTGTCAATCAAGCTAAGGATTGCTATGTTTGAATTGTCACAACGTGATTTCGAAATCATTATTAGTTATAAATATTTCATACTAGCTTCCTTCGTTCCACCCGTTCAGTTTGTATTGAAAAAATAAATTACTGTTTTTCCCATTTTCCCTGCAATTTTCCCGGTTTTTCTCCTCATAAGAACCTTCTTCTGACAATAACTAACACAACAAAAAAAATAATTGTCCAAATCGGTTCAATCGTTCGGAAGTTATGCGCTTAGCAATACATTTAGCAATTCATTTTTATATTCTAGACTAGCTGTCCCGGTGACCTTCGTTCCACCCGTTCAGTTTGTATGGGAAAAAATAAAGTAATGTTTTTCCCATTTTCCCTGCAATATTCTCGGTCTTTCTCTTCGTAAGAACCTTGTTCTGACAATAACTAACAAAACAAAAATAGAATTAGCCAAATCGGTTCAGTTGTTCGGAAGTTATGCGCTTACCAACACATTTAACAATTCATTTTTATATTCTAGATTAACAGCAACTGTCATGTTTTCGAATGTCACGCTTAGTCTATCGTGTTCAGTGTCACTTGGCAGAGAGAGCGATTTTGTTCCGGTTTAATGAGAAATGTTTATCACTGGCGCTATTTAATATTTTATTTGAATAGACTGTCTTTTGCCAGACAGCTCGCAAAAGGCGAACATAGGCTTACCATCACTAACACCGTGACATCCTACTAGGTGGTAGAGCTTGGCAGCGACTTCCCCAGATTGAATCCTCCGTTTTAGCTATTCCTGTCGCCAAAACGTCTATAATTACCCTTGGTGTGTTCTGGTTGAGAAGGTAAGGTAGCCAGTAAACTTACTTTTGCTTTTGGCCTAACAACCCGGCCTCAGGTTGGCAACGCACCATTACCACCTTTGGTGCCTCTAGGCGGCGTGAATTTCTTACCATAAGGAAATCCGTCTGCTTGTTTGCCTTCCATTATCATAAACAAAAAAACTTCGACCATAAAAACGGTATTTGTGTACCACGGCATGAGTATAAAACTATCTGACCAGAGATCTTTTTTAAGAAGTACCTATATCTTTAACGTTACTGGTGTGCTTATTGTTAACTAGCAGTTTCACGCAGCTTCGCCTGCGTAGCTTGGCTTCTACTGCACCGATTTTGATGAAACAAAGCCTATGTCACTCAGGGATAATGTAGCATTCTAAAGATGAAAGAATTTTTGAAATCGGTCAAGTAGTTTTGGAGCCAATTCATTTCAAACAAACAAACAAAAAATCAAACATTTCCTCTTTATAATATTAGTATAGAAGTATATAGATACGTATGCGTTGATGGACGATTTCACTTTTTATTGGAACTACTGAGTCCAAAAATACCTGTAGTCAACTGATGTAAATGTGGAATTTTCCGCACCTCAGTAAGGCCGACATGCTAATTTAAAATCAAAGTAATCTAAATTGAATTAGGAAATAAAACGACACTTATTTGTGATACCGTTATAGTTTATGGATTTTATATTGTCTTAACCTTGGTTATGTTTTAATGAGCTTTGTCGAATTTACAAAAACCTCGTCTGTTAAGACATTAGGGAAAAACAGGCCAATTTAGGATCCAAATTTATTGCTATGCTTATTTTTTTTATTGTTTAAGTATTTTAACAGTAAAACATACACATACGAACATAAATACTTTCTTGTTTAAAATATTACTTGTAAGACATTGTCCGCAGCTTTGTCTGCGTATTCAATTTAGATAAATCTTCTCTGGAAACCCGTTGAAATATCGGGATGAAAACTAACTAATCGCCATTCCCAAAGTCTACGCCATATTTATTCTAAAATTTATTAGAATCGGTTCTACCGTTTTGTGGTGAAAACAGAACATTTATTTAATTTCGTATTCATACTACATAATTTAGGATAATAATATTTCGTTTTTTTTAGTGGAAATCTTCAATCTTCTTTGGAGTCCAGGCCTTTGCCTTTTCTGCCATGATAAAACACTAATATCTCCTAACTTTTCCTTACTGTTTTATACTAGTACAGTTTATTTACAGAATCACATGTATACCTACATCACTAATTCATATTTATAGATTGCTACACAACTACACAATATACTTATTAATTTATATCTCATTCATTTAGTAATTTATACTATTTTATCTTAGATAATGGTGGAACCTTCGAAAAGCGCACCTTCTTCCTTTGATCGTTCCCGCCAACCCTAAGTTTTCATTTTCATTTTTTTCAGACATTTTCCTGCGATGTATGCATTCTATAACTGATTCACATACTTACCTATAGTTTAGTCTCCAGTTTTAACTAATGCGCATTAAATAGTTTTCATAACCTGTCGCCATACCATACCATACCATAAGTATAAATCACCTGTACCAGCTTTCACTCCGAGATCCAAGCTCGACTATCACGGCAAATCAAACTAAGTAGAACAAGGCCAAGACTAAGATGTATTTAAGTTCACGCGAATGACACAGATGGGAAGGTTATTAAATCGTCGATTGTACTTTAACGTTTGTTTTAGAAAAGCTTAGCGTATCGGGGTAATGGGAGGAGGAAATTTGTGCTGAGTAATGATGAGTATTTTTATAGAAGAGGAATAATTGATTGAGGAGGGATTGAAAGAAAGTGTTGGTGTTAAAATGTGATAGGGCATGCACCGCTGGTTCGGTCATGTGGAAAGAATGACAGATGAAAGATTGACAAAGCAGATATACAATGCGAATGTGGATGGATGTAGGTACCCGGGGAGACCAAGGCTGACATTTCACGATCAGATCAATCGGATATTATCCGAGGGTGGTGTCAAGAGTCTCCGAAACCGGCGTGTTTGTATGAAAAGGGTTATGAATGTGAAGGAAGCAAGACAGGTTTGTCAGGATCGTGAGGTCTGGCACTCGATACTCTCTGCCTACGCCGTAAGGGACTTGGCGTGAAGGTATGTATGTATGTATGTATGAATAATCTATAGGTATATTAATACGGGAAGCAAAAACTTTGGACCCCTTCTTACGAAAATTGCGCTGACGGAGGAGTTAAAATTTGGCACACTTATAACTTATGTGTAGGAGAAGTGCAGAATAATAAAATAAAACAAAATACAAAATATTTTCCCCGTGTTGGTCCGGGCTCCTTTGAACATCTGCCTTCCTTGCCAGTCAGCTCGTAAAAGGCGAGCATAGGCTCACCGTCACTAACACCGTGACATCTGACTAGATGGTAGAGTTTAGCAGTGACTCGCCCGGATCGGTACCACCGCCTTACCTATTCCTGCCGCCATAACGTCATGACGTGTTCCGGTTCGGAGGGTAAGGTAGCCGTTAAACTTACTTTTGCTCGAGGCCTAAAATCCCGGCCTCAGGTTGGCAACGCACCATTACCACCTTTGGTGTCTCTAGGTGGCGTGAATTTCTTAACATCAGGAAATCCGTCTGCTTGTTTGCCTTCCAATGTCCTAAAAAAAAGATAATGTTTATAAAGTGCCTTATTAAAAAAATAAAGCATTACACGTACTACCATGCATTTACACACAAACAAATATATTGATGATAACGATAAAATATCTAAAAAGTTTGAAAACAAAGTAGTTGGTCTTGAGAAATGAAGATGACGTTCTTATCAACAATATATTAAAATTTATTATGGTCGAATTTCGACCAATGTGCGACCACTAGTTTAAGTAAAACTGTAAAAAACTGACTTCAATTTCTCAACCCTTTCATGATTATTTTTTTCTACAGTTAGTTAATGATTTGGAGATGGTTTTTATCAATACTTGACAAGTGGGTTTTGAGTTGTATATAACAATGAATAAATTAACGATGATATGATCGACGGCGAAACACAGGAATATGAAAATTTATAAACTGTTAAGTAGGTAGGTATAACTCAAAAACTGAAAGTCGAATCGTGGTCAAATATATATGGGACTACCAGGGAATCATGACTTTCCTTCCCCAAATAAAAGCATTCAAATCTGGGGGGTGATTATGTATCTCAGTTGCCAACTCAAACTGTAAAAGTGTACATAAAATGACGTCATTTGTGTTTGCTATCTCTATTGTATTCCTGTTGGTCACTGGAGATAGCAAATATAAAACACGTCATTTGACAGCGATTTGATGTACACTCATCCATTTTGAGTTGGTAACTGAGTTACATAATCACCCCCCTCATCTGATGTAGAACGAGTAATGACGTAAAAAAAATACAGTCATTTAAATTTGACAAACTCGTCCTATTTTGAGTCTGTTAAAAACTAGACCGCACTGCATAACATTTCCTTTATTTTATATGTTATATATTATTAATAAGTAGTATTAGTGTATTAATACAAATACATTTGCTCTATGAAGCGTAGTTCTAACTATGTTCCTTATTAAATACAAAAATTGTTGCTTTCACTTTAAGGTTGTTTGGCAGCGATCTAAAACTATCCGCTTTAATGTATCTTAAGTTAAATAATACAATTTAAGGGAAATCCGAAATAGCGTTTAATTTTGTAAATTTTTGGTATGTCTAACGTGTATTCATTTATTTATTTATTCATATATACTTTAAGAAGAGCCAAAATGCAGACAGAAAATGTTTGGGATAACAAAGAAGGATGGATTGGGCTTTTTATTCATTCATTGATTCATTAATATATATAGAAAGGTCAAAAACAACTGGTAACGCGGCGGTACCAATCTAGTAGCAGGACTACCACCTTACTACTCGACTGACAATTGTTGAAATAGCTTAATTATCTAGTTACAAAATTATCCCACTTGCAAGCGATGAGATCATCATATCCCTACGTCAAAAAAGAATCCTGGACTTAAATTACTAGTCTCCTATAAGCGTTTATCATATATCTACGTCAGCTATCCTGTTGACAATGACAGTTTTTGGCCCTAGTTGGTCATCCTCAGCCCTTATAAATATAAACAAAATAACACTTTTCTCAAAGCGTTATCCCACACAGAAAGAATTCTTGGAATCGTGTGTTAGGAATCTCGGAACAGCCCCAGACACAACGCCGCCGTGTCATGCTCGGTTGGAGACGTCGGTTATGTCAAAGAATGCCGTGTAAAGAATGTTTAGCTTCTTGAATAACTATTCATTAATTCATTCACACCCTAATTACTACATTGCGTTCGCGTATTCAGTTTGTGCGGGTTTCTTTCATTGACGCTTTTAACTACCTGCTCATCCGCATGCCAAGTGAGTTAGATGTTTTTTAAATACCACAATGTGGTAGGTGGCAAGCCTATCTCCAACCGGGCACATATCCAATCCTAGGCAACGTTATTTTTGTAAGAAAATTGAATAAAAAAAACAACACACCCTCTATTTTTTTTGCCTACCCGTGGATCGACCTCATTATATAAATATGAAAATGTGTTTACCTAAAGCCAAACTTCAAATCATCCGTAATAAGGAATAACGATAAAATATGGTTCAATGGTAACTGCTAACCCTAGACCTAGAGATTAAAGATGACTAAAGATGAATGGCTACTTATATTTTTTTGAAGTGAAAACTTCTTTAGCGGCGTTGCACACTTTTTTCGAATGGGTAATAACTTCTAAACTCGCGTCAGGACACGTGACCTGTTCGAAAACTCGTAAGACAGCGCAGGGCGCTTGCGCGAATGTTCGTGTTGTCATGTTTGTGTACAATAGCGCAATAAATTAATATTGTTTTCTACCACATAAATAATAGTACTTTCATACTGACAAAGGAATTCGTGCTAAATTGTTCCCTAACCATTACAAAATATCAAAAATACACAACGTTAATATTCAAGTTTTCACTTCTGCCGGCTTTCCTGGAGTGCAACCCGTCTTTTTTTATGTAATAAGACATCGAACAAGCACGCAACTCTCCTAATTGTAAGATACAACTGTGGCCTTTAGACACCATGCGCATGTGGCTCGTCTCCACACAGTCAGCTATTCTTTCATGGGTCAGTGTGAATTTTTTTATAAAAAAACTTCTTTTAAGAAAGACCTTTCAAATAATAAATTAACCAAATTGAAATCATATGAAAAAGGTTATTATATCACCGTCGCATAATATTATTAAGAGCTTTTAGTACCTTAAATTAGCTCTTAATTTTAGTCTTATAAATATAGCGTTTATTGTATTAATAATTATTGTATACATATTGAAATTCGAGGAAAAAAAGCTCGCTGAGTTTCGTTCGCTGGAACTTCTCAATGAGTGGCCGCGTTCCGATCCCGTCAAGGATATTAGTTATATATAGACGCGTCACAATTGCCTTTTTACGGTCTCTGTGAAATTAACGATGTTCTAATTCTGAATTTATCAAGTGTTTGTTGTCCTTTATCGGGGTTGATAGGCATGTTGTGGAAGTTTGCCGGCTACCTACCCCTCCAAACCAGAATATGGCACTGTCATTATAGCGGCAGGAATAATTAAGGCGACAGATTCCTACCCGGGCAAGTTGCAAAATAGCAGTCTATCACGAGTGGTTTTATTGGTAATGACCCATTTAACTTCTTCGCTTCTTACAAGAAAATGCTTCTTACAAGTTGGCGGGTAGGTAGGCACTTTGTTTCTTTTGCATATGTTACACGGGCCGATACGAGAATTATCCACCCCTAAATCTAGATGATAGTTTAGGAAGTTTTCTAGCATGTATATCCAGAACTTGGAAAACGTCCTAAGTCTAAAAAGATGTAGGTACACACATACTTGTTTTAACGCCAAGTCCCTCACGGGGTTGGCAGAGAGTATCGAGTACCAAATGACTTTGCAGTCCTGCCTGGCTTCATACACATTCTTTTCATAAAGATTTTCTTGATGAAACCCGGGCTATTTGACAGTGGCATGTCAACCTAGGTTTCCCGGGTACTTACATTCACCCACATTCTCATTGTATGTCCACTTTGTCAATTTTTATTCTGTACTTCTTTACACATGGCCGTACCAACGGAGCATGCCTTTTTTATTTTAGCACCAACACTGGCTTTCAATCCCCTTTTTCTCGGATCTCACTGTTACGAATATAATACATCTAAAATATGTACCAATTTTTTTGGCCAAGTCCTTTACGGGGTAGGCAGAGAGTATTTAACTTTATTTAACTTTTAACGCATAAATTTAAACCTTAGTACCTCTACTAGTACAGTGTCGTCAACTAGAGACGAATGGAGCTGATTCTATTGTTTTCCGAGTTCAAAAGGAAAATATGTAATTTAGTATGAGCTCTGTACCCAAAAAAATTATAGCATTATAAGATAAGTCGGTTTTCGTTGTCCTAATAAAGTAATTATATTAATCCTAATACGAGTATCTCTTAATTTCAAAACATAAAACCGAATTAAATAGTTTACCAAATTTAGTTAATTTATTTTGTAATAATGAAGACATGTTTATTTAAAATTAAACAAGCGTAAATTATGACGACTTCAAAACCACGGGCAATCATTAGTATGTTCTAAAATTCGTTTTGAAATTAGTGGTTTTGAGATGTTTATGAATAGCAGCATTAATATTCAGTTAAAATATAATGAATGAGTTTCTTTTTGTGAGCATACCATAAAAATTTAACAGCCATTATAATTTTTGGACGGTCTAAAAAACCACACGTAGTCACGATCATGAGATGTTTAGCTCATTTATTACAATTAGGCTTAATTACAATATACTCTCCGTGGATTGCTATTTTTTTACTTCAACGAAGGTTGGTCATTTGTTTGGGAATATAGTCATAATATTAATAAGTGAAGCAAAAACTTTGGACCCCTTTTTACGAAAATTGCGCTGACGGAGGAGTATGAAATTTAGCACACTTATAGTTTATGTGTAGGAGGAGTGCAGAACGCTAATATTTTTTAATGACAATGTTTATCAAGTGCATTAATTTAAAAATATAAAACATTACACGTACTACCACGCATTTGACACAAACAAATATATTAAGGATAAATAACGATAAAAGATCACAGATGGCGAACTAACTATTCAGGAAACGAAGTAGTCTGTCTTGAGAAATGTAGATGGCGTTCTTATCAACAAGCTACGTTGAATATTCGGAAAATCTGTTTTTGAAAAAGTATAGGTACATGACAAAAACTCAAACAAGGAATTAAAAAAATAGATTTATTTTTTAAATAATTAGATACTGAATATATGTTTTTAATTCATGCTAGCTGAGCCGACGGGTGTCCGGTCTTACCTATTTTTTCAAATGAACCTACTCCTGTTAATAAGCAACAAGTTCCGTTCACGTATGAGGTGATGACCTAGGGCAGGGTAGGCGAACCAAAGGCACGCTTGCCATTGACGGCACGTTCATGAAACATGTGTAAAAAATGTGTTATGTAGGTATTTTATGACGATCGAACGCGAGTGATCCTACGCTACCGAGTGTTCAGTGATCGGGGTGGGCGCGGCGCTATGGCAGGCAAGAACCTTTTCATCTACCCATGCCTGCGAGTCGTTATTTTCAGAGATGAATAACATTTAAAACTCGGTTAGAAACCGTTTGACAGATGAATCCACTTCAGTATACATTTTGCTAAAAGTAACATCTTACAACCCTTTTTTTTAGAAAAAATGGCACGTTGATGCATAAAGGTTCGCCTACCCTGACCTAGGGTAATAGAGATTCAGTTTTTTATATAACATAAGCTAAATTGCAAATAATGTTGAAGGTAACATAACGTAATAAAATACTCTAAAACCAATACGTGATATATAAGATAATAAAAATGTTGTATCTATTATCATTTTAAAATTGAAATTACAATTTAATTACATATAATTATGTTTTAAATATAAATTATATTATTACGTATGTTGGTTAACTCGTTGCAGCCACCTTTATATGACGTTTCCATTTGCTATAAGTACCTATATGATATAAAAACATATACACAAATGATATAAATGCTGTAATTACCAGAACAATTACATAATTTTATGAAATTAAGACTAGACGCTTAACATTCCACTATCAATGAGGCAACACACCACTACCATCTTTGGTAAACTAATCTTAAACGGACATATATTTCATACCATTAGGAAATACTTGTAGGCCTTGTGATTAAGTTACTTAGAAATACTGGGTGACTCGGCTAGCGCTGTTCTACCATATTTGTATACCATCTATTGATGTAAAACACAATTTATGAACTATTTTCATAACTACTAATCATAAAAACATCATAAAAATCAAAGAACCGTATGTGGATCGCAATCACCGTGACGCGGTATTATTCTATGCTACCTGTTACGTCGTTAGCGTAGCATTTAGCTTTTTTACTGTCTATATCTAAATTCAGATCTTTAGTTGCATGCATATCCTATTTCATCAAAATGGGTTTAGCGGTATCATGGA
The DNA here is from genome assembly GCA_002245475.1 of Calephelis virginiensis. Classification (NCBI taxonomy): domain Eukaryota; kingdom Metazoa; phylum Arthropoda; class Insecta; order Lepidoptera; family Riodinidae; genus Calephelis; species Calephelis virginiensis. The sequence goes on from NJDC01002431.1 coordinate 99,510, forward strand.
TAAAATAATCTATCTTAGAAGGAATAAGTAATCTGAACATATCTGTCTACAACGTTACATTGCCCCGGAGTTCTGTTTCTTTTTGTATTTCGTGATGCTCTGACAAAGAGATATGCCTTCTGGTAGGCGAACAAGCACAGATTTCTTAATGGTGAAAAATTCACGCCGCCTAGTCACCAAAAGTTGTAATGGTGCGTTGTCAACCTGAGGCCGGTATGTCAGGCCTCGAGCAAAAATAAGTCTACCGGCTACCATATCCGCCAACCGGAACACGTCAACTGCAAGCGTTGACGTTATGGCAGCGGAAATATATTTTAGGCCAAGGTGGTACCAATCCAGACAGGTCGCTGCAAAACTTTACCACCTAATCAGATGTCACGGCGTTAGCGACGGTAAGCTTATGCTCGCCTGTTTACGAGCTGCTTGGCAAAAAGGCAGATGATAATATATTCTGCAAAGGAGCCCGACCGAACGAACGATCACAGGGGAAATCTTAATACCTGCCTACCTACGTATTAACTACTTTCATGTTGCTTTTTAAAAATTGTATTAATTTGCTAGGAATGTGTATAGTTCTTGAATTTATACATGTCCTGTGACATATATTATATTAAACAAATAAGAACTAGTTTTATTTTATTGTCAGCGAATAAATAACTCTACAAATTGTTTTTCTGTATGCCATATCATACAAATTACAATAAATGAATCATTCCATATATAACGCGATATGATTGTCGGTGTATACTAACGTGACCAATTCTCTTTCGGCTCAAAACGGGACACCAATTTTTCATTAATTAGCATTTGCATCTTTACATACTATAGTAAGATAAGTAAATGTGTTTTTGATGGAGAAAATTTAAATTACTGTCAATAATAAAAAAATATATTTATTGTATTACGGGACACGCGCAGACTGTCGCACATAATAGAGAGTACTTAAACTTCACTTTGAGACACCATGGTATACAACGGAAAAACGGGACGGTCCCGTTCAAAATGGGACGTCTGGTCACGTTAGTGTATACGCAACATATCGTCATCGAGTCGTATCTATGCAAATTAGGATATTCATAACTAAAAAGGCAACTGTTAAATTGTTTATCTAACGGTATGGTTCTAATATTTTGCTTCAATATTTTTTAACAATCCGGTATATTTCACATACTGGATCTTATTTTTATCACTGTATATTGTACATACGTAAGAAGATATACAAATAAATAATACAGTGTAAAAGGCGATGTTGTCTCTGTCAGAAATCTGATAGCTTACTTAAGATAGAAAAAAAAGATACTTAGACAAATTACAAACTAAAAATTTTTAGCTGTGTTTTGAACATTAGTCTTTATTAAACTTTAATGCAAACATTAGACAGCAAACAAGAACACAACTCCGACAATAAGAGACACCATAGATGTTTTAAACAAACACAACAGATGTTTTAAATGTGTCGCTGTTTTATAGTTAGAGCGTTAGGCCAATTGCGCAAGTCTACCGACTACCCTTCCCTCCGATCTGGAACATGACATTGTTATTATGACGGCAGGAATGGGTCAAGTGGTGAATTTCTACCCTGGCCATCATCATCTTATAAGTTGTAACCCTTGGAGTACTTTAGTCTATGTATATTACGACCGTAGGTGATTAATAGGTGATAGAGTGTTATGCAACAGCTCGCCTGGATTGAAATAAAAGCCTAATTCCTGTCGTCATGGCGTCAGTTGTCACCACCATCGTTTTCGTAGTGGTAGGTAGGATAACCCATCGACTTAAAAACGTGACCTAGACAGCGACTAACCGGTAACACATGTGGTGTCTACGGATGGCAGCTTTCTCTTGTCATTAGGAGAGTCACCTGCCTTTTGATTATAATAATAAAATATAAATAGTATCTTCACATCCGCATTCCCAAAGAGGTAGGCGGAGGACGGAGGTCAACTCTGGTGATCTACATCTAGCCGAAGATCACACAATTTAATAGGTGGCAAACTTATTCTCAACCGAGCACCTATCAATTCCAAGGCAATATTGTTCGTATAAATATATTGGGAAAACACGTCATTTTGAGTCGCCTGACCGCTGGCCTCCTAGTAGGGGAGCCCTAGAGGGGATTTTTGGACTAACTCAGGCGCGTCAGATTAAAGGTATGGGAGATACCCTGTACCATTGTTGAACACCTCCATTATGTATCAGATCTCTACATAGAGACGCGCATGTAGGGTTGTCTGTCTAATTTTTTTTTTGCTTGAAAATATACTTGAGCGTGTCAAATTAAAGTACGGCGGGCTTATTACATGCCAATAAGTCCATGTTTGAATTTTCTAATGATTTGAACAAGACGTACGGGAGTAGGAGGTTCAGAAACTTTCAAAAACCAAGTCATATGTGTTAATTGTCTATTACAGCAATCTGCTACCCCGTAAGGGACTTGGCGTGAAGATATGTATGTATGTATGTATGTATGTACAGCAATCTGTCTGATTGACATATTTCTGTCATCGGAGACACATTAGGGATATATATTATTAATATTTGATGACTTTGGCTATGATCAAGTGACTGAATTTGCTATTTTAGCTTCTGGACACTTAACGCACTGCTAAAAAGAAAAACCTTACATGACCGTTTTTACTCTCCACTATTTAATCGACAAATTGCAATGGGTCCCAATTACGCTGGAGCTACTACACATTTCGCATCGCGGGCTCCCCTACTATCATATAGTAAACGCTAAAACCAGACAACTAGATCATAGATAAGCAATGGACATATTTAAATAACTCACAATCGCTACTAGCAAGCCAGCAGGCCTTACCGATAAAATATATTAAATAACTGAACTAAAATGTCAATAAAAACCGAGCATCGAACTGTATACTGTATAACACCAAAACAGAGGATCGTGTCTGACTTCCGTAACTAATAACTTACGTTAGCTACAGTGTTTTTAGTGATAAAAATATTTTTAAAAACACCGCACGGTTTTTAATGCTTAATGCGTAAACTTTGTAAAAAATAAAATTCAGTTTTACCACAAGCACAAAATTACTATTAGCCAAGAAAAACTCATTATGTTACAAATGGAAGACTGTTTATAAAACGCAAGAAAAGTATAAACTTATTACGTCATGTACCTAAGGTTCTTTGCGTTTAACATCGGTAAAATAATAACCGCTCCCCAACCTGTTGTAAAATTGGTTTTGAGGCCCAAAATTGTGTTAGTATTTTTTGATACTGGTCAATATTTTTATATTATTGAATGCCACTCAAGCACACAAATTGCGTAAAATTGATAAATACACGAAAAAGACGTATTACACGTCAAAATACTGTGCCGGTCGACAGTCGATCTACCCGACAGCATACTAGCGGTTTAAATTTTTTAATTTGGACCGCAGACTCCTTGGGGTTTGGGAGGAACTGTGGAATGACACCCACCTACTGTTAGTTTTAAAAATAGTTTAGTATCAGGTGTCACTGGGATTGGATAGTTGGATAATACTAAGTATCTAAGCCATTAAATAATAGCCAATATCTTTATAAATAAAGCCAATATCTTACTCCTCAATCAATCAGCGGATTGGTCAATGAGTTATCGTATACGGCAAAACGTCTACCTACTGAACATACGCCTGACAGTAAAATATTCCCAAATATTTGTGTATTTTGCGTACTCGTATAAATTTCGTTGAAAAGAATATAATTCTTATTGTTATTTACTACTGGCTACCCGAGCTGACCCGACATACATTTTCCTGTGCTAATTATGAATATTTAATCAAAATAAACTCAAATTCTGTTTAACAGAGTATTACTTAGGTGCTAGTGATTTAAAATGAAATGATAAAAAAAATTGATTTAACATAATTTAATGAAATGGAGCAATAATTTTAGATAAAATGGACTTAAAAATATGTAATTAATTTTATTTTACAAATGATTATACTTTACTTTTACTATAAAAAATATGGTATAATAATTATATTATAATAACAGTTTTGGCAAACTCATACTCATGCAATATTTCTTTCTTTCAAAAATGTAATTCTTTCAAAATAACCCTTTCCTGACAAAAAACTTCACAAGACTTTTCTTAATTAGCAAAATTTGTTCATCAGTTCAGTGATAGATATAGATTATTACTTATTAGGAAAGTACATAATATTAATTCACTAAAAACATCATATTACTAGTAAACATTCAGTGAAATTGATCACTAAAGCTTTTAGTGTGTTTTAAGTATTTATATAAATTATGAATCTTCTCTTAATTTCTCTTTTACTCTGCATTAGCACAACATAATTTTGGTATTAGTTAAAAAGTTAAAGCACATGTAATTAAATTATATTTTTTATAAATGTTAAAATATTTGCACACCAAAATATGGTAGAATATGTTGATATACTTACTTAAATATTTTTGTAACATTTCATCTACACACATATTCCGCAAGTAAATAATTTTCTTTCTGTCTTTCTTTCTTTCTTAGCATGTTGTAAGTTTAAGTTTTCAGGTTAAGTCATCTGTTTTAATAATAACAATTCGCATACAAGCCAACATGTTGTTTCAGATTATTCTCTAGCCGGAATGCGACGGAGGCGAGAACTGACGTTTGCCGTCAGACATAGTTAAAGCGATATGATAAATTCGGAAGAGCTGTCAAAACCCTGTGTCTTTATGTTCACAATCATTTTAAATAAAAATCTACTACTGCTTGGTCATAAGCGATAGTCATAAGTGACTTTTATATATTCAATCGTTTATTACTAATGTAATACAATACATATTGTTACTTACCAAGCTCGGTATCGCAGTCTGCGTATTCATGGTTGCAGTCGACGGTGTAGGCGCTTACACCGGCGATTATTATCGCGCACCACAACGCGAGTGCGCGCAGACCACACGCCATCACCGCGCCATCTAAAAAGATGACAATTTTATCATTACTTACCTGTATCATCAAACATTTAAATGTCACAATTATTATTTCAAATATTGAGTGAAGAGCATTTTTTTGAAATGACGCAAGTGTCATCAGTTACCCTTATAAAACAAGACGCCCTAGCGCTTCGCTTAGCTCGTCATGTCCCAGATGACCAGTATTGCCATAGTATAAACTATAATGTGTTCCAGGAGTTTTTTTATAGTATTGGAAGGCAAATAACCTGCCAAAACCCCTCGGCGGTAAGAACTAAAAATAGCCTAAAAGCAACAAAGATAATAATGGTGCGATGTCAACCCAAGACTGGAATGTTAAACCTCTTAAGTGATCAAGTTTTAACGGCTACCCTACCCTTTAGCCTGAAAAATTATTATGTCAAGCACTAACGTTATGGCGACAGAAATAGATAATAAGTAATCTACCAATCTGGTATAATAGTTGTCACAAAATTTTGCTATATTGTCAAGATCATAGCGTTAGTAGTTGATTGGTAGGAAAGTAGGGAAATAACTGGATCCTGTAGATTGCAGAAGTCAAGGTACCTACTTATACTTAAATACTTAAAGTGAAGTGACAAACTTGAAGCGAATTGATTTTTTTTCTTGCATTTCGGATAGCAACAATTTGTTTAAATTGAATTGATTTAAAACCATTTTTCGAACGCAAGGGAAATTCGATTTTTGAAGTTTTACTGCGTGTACATTATAAAATATTAAAAAAGGTTTTCCTAATATCTTACATATAAAATTCTCGTGTTACAATGTTCGTTCCCGTACTCCTTCGAGACGGCTTGACCGATTCTCATGAAATTTTGTACGCTTATTGAGTAGGTCTGAGAATCGGCCAACATCTATTTTTCATAACCCTAGGTGATGAGTGAACACCCTAAACTTTTTTTACTAAAATCACATTAAAAATATAGCAGAACAACGTCTGCCGGGTCAGCTAGTAAGTATATAATACTAGCTGTTGCTCGCGTGGTTAATGGCCCCACAGGAAATTTTTTTCCGTATAAAAACTGTCCTATGTGTTAATCCAAGTTACCCTCTATGTAAAAATAGGTTTAGCAGTTTTTGCGTGAAGGAGTACCTAACAAAAAACAAACAAACACACAAGCTTATGCATTTGTAACATTAATACTATTAAATTTTTTCTATAATCTACGTCTATTTTTTTTATGATATTGGAAGGCAAACAAGCAGACGGATTTCCTGATGATAAGAAATTCACGTCGCCTAGAGACACCAAAGGTGGTAATGGTGCGTTGCCAACCTGAGGCCGGGATGTTAGGCCTCGAGCAAAAGTAAGTTTACCGGCTACTGGTAATCGCATAACAATGCAAAATTGCTATTTTATAGAGCTGAGAAGATATTACATAGAGGCAGTCAACATTTTTGAAAGTTTGGGCTTGTTTAAAACGTTTTAAGTCTGTTTCATGTCTACTGCTGGTTATAGGCTCTACAAACCTACCTTACCCTCCAAACCGGAACACGTCGGGCGAGTCGCTGCGAAACTCTACCACTAGGCTTGTTATTGCTCGGTCACAATGAGGATCGCTCCGTACTAGTACAGTTATTCGAATGTACTAGTTCGAACTTCTAGTACTATTAGTTCAGTAGTACATCAGAAAAAGTTACGTCTTATGATTCACACGTGGGTCACGGAATGAAGTATATTGATCTTCCTTCATACTTTGCAAGCTTAGGAATTTCATTCTAAAATGTTTATGAAAAGTTTTATCGCCATTTGTAGTGTCATTTTTAGAATGGCGTATTTAAAATCAATATATTTATAATATTCATGAAATTTGTTAACTATGATCTTTATTTCAATGATCGTTAAGGTCAAAATAACACAATTTGTTATTCTTGTTAGATCACTTCTTAAACACAGTGTCCAATAACAGCGCGTGACAAACAATTCATTCTTCGTATTCATTCTGTTCTTTGTCTATGATTCCGTTCTTGATGAAACATTGCGAACGAGATGTACTAAATGAACGTTTAAGCATACGATTACGGAATAGTTCGTTCTAGTTCTGTGAAGTGAATTAATTCTTATTAGTTCTTAGTACATGACCTAAGCAAACCTATCTACTACCTAGTAAACACTTTTCAAAGACTCTGCGTCTTTTAATTAATTATATTTTAACTACAATTTTAATTATTAAATATAATGTATACGGACAGTTAGCAACCACACGGTAAAATGCTATCGAAAGTGGCCAGACAAGTATATGATCATAGAAATAACGGAATTCTGGCTAATTTATGCAACTTTCGAGTCGCCGGTAGATCCGCTCTGATGCTCTTCAAATTTTTAAAAACACATTACATCATACATTTTATTATTAGTGGTTGGAATTCGACAGTTGTTATTTTGTTTGGTCTAACCTATTTCCGATACATAATTAAATTAAATATTATAAAATAAAGTCCCGCTAAAGTCCGCTTCGGTTGTCTGTTCGAGATAAACTCAAAAGTTGGTAATTTTTTGTTACGTGATTTTTCGTAAAAGAGTATTTTCACGTCCATATACCCTAAAAAATTGCCAGAGGAAGAGCGCAGTGTGATAGGTGGCAAGCCTGGCAAGCCTATCTTCAACCGAGCACACATCCAATCCCGAGTAACTTTTTTTTTATAGAAAATTGGAAAAACCAAACTTCCTTTTCATTGCCCGACACGGGAATCGAACCTGGACCGTTAGACCACAGAGACCGTTAGACAAAAGAGAATTCGAAAAGTTATATGCAGAGCCGGATTTAGATGTCTAAAAGCCTCAGAGCAGCAGAGAAGTGGAGTCCTAGTCCATCGTTCTGGTATGGTCCCAAATTTGTTTCCAAATAAAATAAACATTTTTTTAGTCGCTCTTTCTATTAGTATTTAAAAACAATATATACATGTTTATACAAAATGCTGTAAGTAAAGGTAAAAAAGTGAAAAAAAAATATCAAAAAAATAATGTATTCGGAATTTTGAAGTTTTTTTATCAAGTCTCTGTTGTGGAAGCCCCAGGTTACTCTCCATTGAATCCGGCCCTGTTTATAATTATATTTTCATCTAAAGAGTGAAAATGGCTGTCTAACAGAGATCTATACTAATAATAAAGAGGAAGAGGAGGAGAGGATGATTTTTTGTTTGTTTGTATTGAATAGACTACGGTACCACTGGACCGATTTAAAAAATCTTTCACCATTAGAAGCCGACATTATCCCTGATGGACATAGGCTTTATTTGTAACATGAAAAAAATAGGGATCAGTACTAAAAATTAAATAATGTAACCCAAGGTGCAAAAAAATTGGCTATAAGATGTCTGTCCCCGCATGCGCTGCGAAAACCATTGACAAAAGCAGTATAAGATGTTATACTATGTCAAAGAACGTATTAACTATTAAAATCTACAAGAAAGTTCGCTACACCATATATTTAACTATTACAGTTACGGCAATATAACTACTTTTATACATTTTAAAAGTTATTAAAAATAGTGGTCATATTCGGAACAAGTTATCCATACCTTCTTGTTAATCCTAATCTAAATGAATCATTTCATATTAAAGACTGTTTCAATACTTACTTTTTAAATTATTCGAATCGAAAAGTCCATTCAAAAGATATTACAAAATTAAAAATGAAATTCTTAACAAAATACCTGCCTACGATAGAAAATTTCTCCGTGATGGTCCGGGTTCCTTAGCAGAATAGACCATCTCAATTCCTACCACGTGGCTCGTAAAAGGCGAGCATAGGCTTACTTTCACTAGCGCCTGAACATCTGACTAGGTGGTAGAGTTTCGCAGAGACTCACCCAGATTGGTACCACTGCCTTACCTATTCCTGCCGCCATAACGTCCAATGCTTGCCGTTGACGTGTTTCGGTTCGGCGGGTTAGGTAGCCGGTAAACTTACTTTTGTTCGGGGCCTGACATCCAGGCCTCAGGTTGGCAACGCACCATTACCATCTTTGGTGTCTAAATCCGCATTACCGCTAATAAAAATAGGATTTTACCTCGGTAAAATGCTTCATTCCTACGAAAAGCGGTAATAGGACAACCGGAGTAGGGGAGAATTACCCTTTCGTGTTGAGATAGGTAGCACTGCGTCGGTATGTCAACTACTTAACGGCTTTACAGATTGGGTTAAATTTTGTAAGTGTATTTCTACTGTTTCACAGACACGTATTATGCAGAGCAAATAATTTTTTCTATACAAGTACATAAAAATTAATCGCCGTAATGTAGGTAACTACGAGCATAGGTAC
>NJDC01002432.1:0-11153 GCA_002245475.1 Calephelis virginiensis
CTCGATTCGCCTGTACGGGCCTGGCGTGATGGGTGGCGGCCCCCATCGTCGCATCTCCCTCTTTTCGTACCGACGAGGGCGGATCGGTACGCGTCGCCTCCAGAGAACGCCCTAACCCGCTCTGCGGTACTTTTTCGGGCCAGAATTGCAGTCCAATGGACTGGCAGGGATCGCGACGTGCACGCTTCTGGCCAATGACCCCCAAGGTACCAAGGTACAACAATAGATATTCTTTAATTATTAAAGGCCAATATTAATAATCAATCCTAATCCAAAACTCGCTGTCCACGATTGATATTTTGATCCATTTTTATGTTATCGCTTGCCAATAATATATCTGTGCACAGGATAAATATGGATGGATGGATATGATAGGCCGGCGGATACGCAGCTATCTAGATTGTTTGAAATCCATTAGATTGAGATACATTATTAACATTGGCCGTAAGTCAATGATCTCTAATCTCGGCGTCAAGGATTTGTGTTTTTTCTGAGATGATTCATAGGTTTTTTTAAAGATAACTTATGTCGTTCTCCAAAATTAGGGAATGGTCGAAAAATCGGAAATCAGGAACGCCATTTTTGAATGGAGTTGATAAATTATTAAATAAATTCATGTACAGTCGAAAGCACATCTTTTCTGGATAGCCCAAGCCCCCATTCCTCTAAAATGTTTGCTTATGATGCAACAACTTGCGAAAAGACCAATGAAATAAAGCTTATTTTATTTTTAACGTCAACCAAGTTCGTCGAATTCTGCATAATGTGAACTATAGACACTATAACCATTATAGTGTCTATAGTCCACTGCAGTCTCCTACCATCAGGAGATCCGTTTGCTTGTTCACTGACGTCTCTCTTAAAAAAAAAGATATCCTACGTGGTCATTTTTACAATAGTAACCTTTTGTAACACAAAGGCGCTGAGTAAAGAGCATTACTCTTTTGCCCATTTGAACTTAGGCTCGTTAGCCTAACACTTGTTGTTAGCACTTAATATCGAAAACAGGACATTTAAAAAAAGCAGAAATTGGAAAGTTATTTAACACTTTGGGAATATGTGCCTTTTTGTCTGGATTATAAAACGAGGTAAGATGGAAAACTATATTTCCGTCTTACACCATGGAAATTACTCGAATTAAGGTGGAAGTACATAACAACTTTAGAAATACTTGGTTTATGATAAGTCTTATGATAAGTATTATGATTTAATTTGACAAAAAAATGAGATTTATATCTTATCTGCATAAATAGTTACAAACAACGGGGTAACCTGAAAAAGAACTGTTTTGTCGTTAACATTATAGGAGCAAATTTATAACCTCGCACATCCACACATTTTAGTTCACCGAGGGGTGAAACATAATTAAATACCGATCTATAAATAGTTACCAGCATTTTAAAATATGCACAATTTGAGTACTTTTCCGGTAGTTTTTACAACTTCAACTTAAGCCGCTCACCTTATCTACGTAGCGATCTATTTCACAATCTCGATTTGTCCGATATAGCGCACTATATAACAGAACTAAGTATAGCCTGGGTACTCGGAAAAACTAGCTACCCCCGAACCCTCTGTTGGCATCCATCGCTGTGATATAAACAGCGACTCCGTTTGGCTCAGGAGACTTTGTTATGTATTAGCGGATCCCGACGATCCCATAACAGCGACAAGAAGTATCCCAGTAAACACACACTACAAAAGCGGAGTCCGTCACCTGACTCCCCTGATTCGGAGGAGCTAGACGACAGTAACACCTTGCTAGGTAAGTACCACTGTTTTCAAACCTAGCCAGTCAAAAGAAGAAACAGAAAACTAACTCCTTGGCAACTAATTTTTTTTAACTAAGTATATTAATTTTGTAAGAAAGAAAGAAAATTATTTATTTGCGGAATATGTGTGTAAATGAGACGTCACAAAAATATTTAAGTATATCAACATATTCTACCACATTTTGGTGTGCAAATATTTTAATATTTATAAAAAATATTATTTAATTACATAATTTTATGCTTTTACTTTTAAGCCAATTATTTATATTTATAACTAGTTTAATTATTTATTACCAAACATTTTTTAAATATAATTAAATTTAACTCTGTCGACCGTAAACTACCACGTAGCAGTAAGTACATTTACAAATATTAAGTATGTTGTCCCTGTGATAGTCAAGGTCTTCTGTGGAGACCGTCTTTTCAGATCGTAGGAGGCGAGCAAAGGTTAAATAGGTTATTACAAACAAGACCACTGGAAATAGTTCTGTGCAGCAATTTGTCTGGGTAGAGAACCGCCCTCTCATCTATTCCTGCCGCCACGGTGATAATGTTAAGTTTCAGTTCGGAGTATAGGGTTTTTTTGTGATAATGGAAGGCAAACAAGCAGACGGATTTCCTGATGGTTAGAAATTCACGCCGCCAGAGACACCAAAGGTGGTAATGGTGCGTTGCCAACCTGAGGCCGGGCTGTTAGGCCTCGAGCAAAAATAAGTTTACCGGCTACCTTATCCTCCAAACAGGAACACGTCAACGGCAAGCATTAGACGTTATGGCGGCAGGTAGCCGGTAGACTTGCACAATTAGCCTATATACAATACATAATGAATAGGTATGTTTTTTACACAAGTTCGATACCTTCTTTCGAACTCTTTAAAGTAAAAGTTATTTAAGATTATCTCTTTTCGAAATCTTTACCTATAAGTAGAAGTGATTTAAGATGGACGACCTCCGGCTCATGATGATGACACTAGTACATTAGTATAGGTAACTAAGAATAGTCCTAGACTCTCCTATGAAATGGAGGAGTGCAGCCACAAGTCTAACACAACTACAGGCACCATGCAAAGGCTTGGTCTGATTAGTAGGTTACTACAGCCATATCAATTATGGTCACAATGTCAGTGCTCTCGGTCGTCGTTTTCTGGTTTACAGATTTAAGGGTTATAGGGTATTTAAATAAATTAACTAAAATTACAGGATTAACCCGGCGTGAGTGTGGTGAGAAAATCTAACAAGGAGTATGTGGCAGGGTACAACATACCCGATAACAAAATTGACTATAAAACTTGTTTCTAAAGTATTGTATTAATATTTTTTTATTATAATAAGTTAATAATACAATAGAGTATTAGAAATAAAATAAAGGCGTCATTGTTACAATTTTTATTTTTTAGTTAGATGGAAACAAGCTACTATGAATTACAAGCAAAACATTTTAGCCTCTCAAAAATTAAAAGGAACTCAAGAAAAGCAAGTTTAATAAAATAAAAAAAACTTAATTGTAGGATAGAATATAAAATAAATAACTTTATAAACTAAAAAAATAACTGAAATGTTAGGAATGTCTTAGGAACTGGACTTGAAATCTATACAGTTTTTTTGCAAAAAAATATTGCATGCTCCATACAAATGGCCTTTTCGCAGCTGGCACAGGAGTCTTTTGTCTTCAGATCCTTTTTGTTAGAGCAATCCCTATGTCTAATAAATTAATTATTAATGACCAGTAACATTTTTAGTCGATAAAAGTGGTTCGTTGATTTTTGCCGTATGTACACTAAAATATTTTGGTCTTAATTTAATTAACTTTTTTGGTCTTTTCGTATCTTCAGGTATTAGTAAACTAAATCCAAGCCTATGTTACAGATGAAATCGTTTCTTTTGATGCATTTTCTCTGATTTTCACGAAATGTAATATTGCCACCAGCTATGTGGCAGGGTATTAAATACCCAAACACAGTTTGCAAGCGTGTAACTTGAGTGAAGGCTTTCGCGACAATATGATCAAGCCACTATCCTCTCCCGCAACCCTATAGCTCCAGCTACTCAATGAGACTATCAGTTTAAAAATCGCGCACAAAAAATATACGCAAATAACTAACATGGTGGGTGTGACATACCCGGCCACATTCTCGTCGGGTTAACATTACAGCATATATTTAGCGACGCATAACGAACATCTTTAGAGTTTTTAGATTATGCGTGTTTTTACTACGACCTTATGTTTATTCTTCATGTTATGTGTTGGAAAATTCAACTAGCTGCTCCAGCGAACTTCGTTAAACCCTTTCAGTTTGTATGGGCAAAAATTAAAATTTTGTTTTTCCTAGTTTCTTCACAGTCGAACAAAAAGATTAATAGTATGTCTGTCTCCAGGGGCTAAGCTACCTCTCAATCAATTTTCAGCTAAATTGGTTGAGCCGTTCTTGAGTTATAAATAGCACTGGCCTATAATCATTTGGTGCCTAAGATTTTATAATTGATTTTGGTTATATTTGGTAAGCTGACACGAAAAATCTAGTCGCTTTTGTCATATCATATCTTTTTCATAAAATCGAAAAGAAATACATGTTTTAGAAAAAGTATTAATTTATTTGGAAATTATACATTAAGAAAAAATTTTTAAGTGATTTTTTTGAGTGAGATTGTCCTGGATAATTTATCTTAAAAGTAATTGTAATAATGTAATGTAATTTTTTTTTTATAAATGGCTAATATGTTGCTAACTAATATGTTAGATCAGTTACTAGGTAACCACTGTTATTTTTCAAAAATTAATTTAAATATCTTAGCAATAAAATTTTAGAAGTTATTAATATTGGCAGTTAGAGACTAAAACTTTAAAATCAAGTGAAATTAGGATTACTTATTAGTCTATACGTTTTAGATTATAATATCAAAGAAGAGGCATAGTAGGATTCTTATGGGTGAGAAAAAAAACTGTGCGATTGTTAGTCACGTGTTAAATTAATGTGGATCTGTTAATAATGAATTTTTTTACGATATTGGAAGACAAAAAAGCAGACGGATTTCCTAATGGTAAGAAATTCACGTCGTCTAGAGACACCAAAAGTGGTAATGGTGAGTTGCCAACCTGAGACCGGGATGTTAGGCAAAAGTAAGCATACCGGCAACCATACCCTCCGAACCGAAACACGTTAACACAAGCATTGACCTTATGGCGGCAGGAATAAGTAAGGCCGTGGTACCAATGCGAACGAGTCGCTGCGAAACTCTACCACCTAGTAGGATGTCACGGTGTTAGTGACTGACGGTAAGCCTATGCTTGCCTTTTACGAACTGTCTGGCAGGAAGGCAGTTGCTCTATTCTACAAAGGAGCCCGGACTAACACAGGAAAAAAATCTGTGTTATAAATTAATAAATTGACATATTTCATAATATTATAATTAAATTTTATTTAAACATTAAAAATTGCGTGCAGGTCAGCCATCGTGAGATTTAGCACTTGATATTTTCAGCCTAAGGGACTTGGCCTGAATATATGTATGTAAAAATGTGATGGTCAAATGTTTGCTATTAATTAGCATAAGGTCAACTGTATTTCAAACAATATTTGTTACATTAAACGAATATGACTATAACTATAACTATAATAATATAGACTCTCTCCTTTTACTAGCTAGGTAATGTACTGGATAAAAATACAAAGAGCATCCGTTGCATGTTAGAGATGCTATTAATCTCTAAAGGTGGGTTTGTAAGTGTCTGACTAATTTAGTACTTACTTATGACTATGTATCCATTCAAATCATCATTGCCTGCTGATAGAAACATCCGGTGATGAAATTACCGGTGCCACTGGAAAAGATAACTAAACTAGGAGGTTGAACAGTCAACTGGAGTTAGAGGACTTTGTAGCAATTTTCCCGAGTAGTTATAAACCGCCTTGCTGTTGCTGCCACCAAATAATGTTTTTTGCCTCTGTTGTCTAGCAGTCCAGTGTTGGACTTGAGTTCATAAGATCCGGGTACTATTTCCCGGTCGAGCAGTAAAATGTTTTTTCAATTTTCTAATCAAAATAACGTTGCCTGGGATTGGATATGTGCCCGGTTGGCTATGGGTTTGCCACCTATCACAATGTGGGAATGAGTGTCTTAAGCTAGTTACGGGTGCCTTGGTTGCACTCCTGCCTATATCTTCGAAGACATGGGCGAGAAGATACTTTTTGTTTCCTATTTCTGCCTAAATGCCTAAAATATTTGGCATTGACATGTTCCGGTCTGGAAGTTAGGTAGCCGGTCAAGTTGCTCCTATTGATCTTAGTTGGTCGGAGACTACACGCCTGCAGCACCGACCAACAGCGAGGTTCAAGTTGATTCGTGACGGGGACAGACATAAAAATATCGATTATCACTACTACCGCTTTGCCTTTTCCTGACGCTTCTATTGTCAATGTTTGTCTACTTACATGTTGTGGTTTGTACGGTAGCGTAGACAGTAAACATACACTTAGGCTTGACATACGAATCTCGGTTTGAATTGGCATAGCTTCTTTGTCCTCTACAAATATATTTCTTAGCGTCAGGAAGTGTACCCAATACCGGCTTTACTATAAGGGCACACGGGGCCATTGCCCACGGCCCGAATACTCAGAGGGCCCCGAAGGATCGACCACTACACTCACATTTAACCTAAAAAATATTTTGGTTGAGTGCATTACGTTTTCCTCGTTGCATAGAAAGCATATAGTATGAGCATGGAAAGTAACATTTCTCAGAAAAAAAACAGCAGCATACTAATATTATTAATGACATACTGTAATAATATATTGATTACCCCAAAAATCATATTAAAAAAATGTTTTTTCTATTTCTATTTATTACCAAAATTTACATTTATTGATATAAGTACACATTAAGGCAACGCTTAAAACCACTAGGGTTTACTATTGAATGCTGATTTCTTTGCCGTGCACGTAGGCACATTAATTATCTATGATTTACCTATAACAAAGCTTCCTACTACAAAATAAATAAGTAAATAAGTAATTAGTGCGCCCTAGTAAAAATCCTTAGTAAATAACTCTATGTTACTGAATAGATACATTTTTAATTTATATTAAATGTTTTTTTAGTCAGGGAATTACATACTTCGCTTGGCAGAACATTTATTAAGCCAGGAATTATGTATTGTATTGTCCTCTCGCCATAAGCATTCAATGCATGTCTAGTGCAAAGGCGGTTTTGTGCAACTGCCTGTGTATATACTGGATGATTTATCAATTTCTTAAGATTTTCATTAAAATAGTTATCTTTAAGTAACATGTATTTAATTTCTAAACCAACTGGCAATATTTTGCAGTATTTAAACAGCTCAACGTCATCATTACAGAACTTTTGTTGAATATTAGGTGATACAATATTTTTAGTAATTTTAGTTGTAATGAGTATATTTGTTTGTTATAAGAGCTGTACGTCCGACCACAGCTGCGTAACCGATATTGAATATAAGATTAAGCTAACGAATTGTATAACATTAACTTTATTTTAAAAGGAATGCGTTGTCTAAGAATAATACTATTGGATAGAAAGTGCCTAAGTTTACTATAAATATATTCTATGTGATTTTGCCAGTTAAATTTAGAATCCATACATAAACCTAGATAAGTATGACTGGTTACAACTTCAATGATGTTGCTTTCTCTATATTCCAAAAGGGCCCGGAGTTTTTGTGTGTCCAAGGGCCTCAGCATAATTTAAGACGGCCCTGAGTGTTCCTGCAAAATTTCTGTACCTAATCGTTTTTACTTATATTAATAGGAAATAAGAAATGAAACAAATTGTAATGAAAAACGTTTATTGTTAAAATTACTCCATTACTTATATAACTTAACTATCCACTTACTTTTTCGAGTGCAAAATTTTAAAAAGTAACATGCCATCCATAGGGGTGTGAAGTAACAATTTAAATGTAGTAAAAATTGTTATACAGAATTAGTTTTTACATGTCTATACTAGTGTTATTTTAAGATATGCTAACATAATAACACATATGTTTATTGCCCTTTTTCTACGGAAATGCATATTAAAATAAACGCATTTGTACAAAAATACTAACGGTCGGTATAGAAAAAATAAAGGTTGAGTCTCCTATTTCCACTGGAATTTTCCCTGTTTTCTCCTGACAATAACTAACACTAACAGTAAAAAACAAGCAAAATTGGTCCATCCGTTCAAGCATGATGCGATGACTAAGAAAAATAGGAATTCATTTAGAAGTAGCAGTCACTTCCTAATGGTAAATAAACATCGCCTACGGGCATCAGCAACGCCAGGAGTATCGATCTCAGAGGATATCTTTCATCTGAGCATATCATTTTTAAAAACTTAAGGGCCACTTGCACGTTTGTGGGTTAAATATTTAATACTGAGTTAGGTTAAATCACCTTTTATTCGACAGTTTAACTCAATATTAAATGTGACCCGGGAATGTGCAAGTGGTCCTAAGTTGTTTAAATTATCCTGCGACAATAAATGATTTTTTTATGTTATAAGATAGCAAGCAGCCGACCCTCCCGATATTAAAGACAACCGTCGCCTATAGACACCATTAATGATGCTGGCATAAAATATATAAATACTACGTAATAAGAGGCGGGACTTCCATAGATACATAGCAAACCCGAATTTTGTATGAAGTTTACTTGAAAAGATGTAACCCATATAATTTGAAAGTAATTCTAAAGGCATTCAGATATAAGGCAACTAGTGTAATATGATTTAGGCGAATAAAAAACATAGCAAACTTATTTTTTTTCATTTTTTATATTAAAGTTGCTCCAAATTGGATACTGGTGCCTAGCCATCTCATGGCCGGCATCTTAGGCCAAATTAATCAACTTCACTTTCTCTTTTTTTATGATGTTGGAAGGCAAACAAGCAGACGGATTTAATGACGGAAAGAAATTCACCCCGCCTAGAGACACCAAATGTGGTAATGGTACGTTGCCAACCTGAGGCCGGGATGTTAGGCTTCGAGCAAAAGTTAGTTTACCGGCTACCTTCCCCTCTAAACCGGAATACGTCATGACGTTATGGCAGCAGGAATAAGTAAAGCGGTGGTACCAATCCGGGTGAGTCGCTGTGAAACTCTACCACCTAGTCAGATGTCACGGTGTTAGTGACTGACAGATGGACTATTCTGCAAAGAAGCCCAGACCAACACGGGGAGTTTGGAATGAAATACGACAATAACGAGCACTGACGCTATGACGAAAATAATAGGTGAAGTGCTTGTGCCATTGACGGCGAGTTGTTGCAAAGCACTCGACCACCAAGCTATTATCGAATTCAATAATTCTATTGTACAGTTTTAATTGGACACAATTTAACACCGTGATCATGATTACGTACCTCTTTTCTTTGGCTAATATCCCGTAATCTTGCCATCACCTTACATGGTGCTGAATTTGCTGAAATTTAGAAATGGTTACAGTACTTCACAAAGTTACAATTTTTATTTAAGTTACAAATTAAGTAAGAAACAAAGTGTGTGTGAGCAATTTACATACGACAGAAGTCAAATCTTATAAAATACTGAAAGTAAGTAATGTGTTCTTTTTAATTATATTTTAGGAGTATTTTTACAGATTTGTAGCCATCTTCATCGTCGTATTGTCATTATTTACCTGTGGGTTCGTGGCTTCGTTCAAAGGCTATTATTTAAGTTTATTTAATTTGTTATACTTAATATTTGTGAAACACTGTTACTAAATTAACAATAACAATCATCATAATAACAACAATCATTAGGCATGTTTTATTATAAAAAAAATACAGTAATACAATTATAGTTTCCCCGTGTTGGTGCTCCTTTGCAGAATAGACCATCTGCCTTCCTGCCAGGCAGCTCGTAAAAGCATGGGCTTACCGTCATTAACACCGTGACATCCTACAAGGTGGTAGAGTTTCGTAGCGACTCGTCCGGATTGGTACCACCGCCTTTCCTATTCCTGCCATCATAACGTCCAATGCTTGCTGTTGATATGTTCCGGTTCGGAGGGTAAGGTAGCCGGTAAGCTTACCTTTGCTCGAGGCCTAGCATCCCGGCCTCAGGTTGGCAATGCACTATTATCAGGAAATCCATCTGCTTGTTTGCCGTTCATTCTCATAAAAAAATACATAACTAATAGAATAAATTGAATTTATTAAGCGAAGATGTACAATAATCAAATGTTACTAATTAAAAAAAAAGATTATTTTTATAAACAATAAAAACATATATTAATAAAAATTTATTAATGTTTAAAATGTTGTAATAGTGTATTTCAAATGCATAAGATGGAATAGGTAACGTCTTTATTATTGATTTCAATAAGTGGGTACTAAAGCTATCACAATCTATATAAAAAAAGTTTGAAATTATGTAGATCTTAAGTTAATTAAACTATTTTAATTTTACTGCTTGCTCTGTGTTTTAAGGTATTTCAATTTAAATAATTTATAACAGTAAGCAAAAAAAACAGGTTGCACTCCGGGAGTGCCGGCAGAAGTGAAAATTTGAATATTAACGTTGTGAATTTTTGATATTTTGAAATAGTTAAGGAATAATTTTACACGAATTGCTTTTATTATCAGTATGAAAGTACTATCATTGTGGTAGAATACAATTTTCATTTAATGCGCTATCGTACACAAACATGACAACGCGAACATTCGCTCAAGCGCCCTGTGCCGTCTTACGGCCAATGTATATCTAAAAATGGATTTCAAGCAATCTAGATAGCTGCGTATCCGTCGGCCTATCCACTACCTAATTGCCATACATATCATAAAAATGGATCAAAATATCAATCTTGAATAGCAAGTTTTGGATTAGGATTGATTATTAATATTGGCCGTTATTCGCAAAGCGCCCTGCGCCGTCTTTTCAATCAGGTGTCCTGGACGCGATTTAGAAGTTTTTACCTATTTCAAAAAGTGTGCACAACGCCGCTAAAGAAGTTTTCACTTCATAAACCATCTTTGACAGGATTTGAACCTGCATACTTTCATGTTTCGCTGACGAATGCTCCAACTATAAGCTATCGCGGAATCAAATCACGCCAGACGGAATGAAGGATGGGATCTTAAGAAAAAAAAATACCAATTTTTTTATGATATTGGAAGGCAAACAAACAGACGGATTTCCTGATGGTAAAAAATTAACGCCGCCTAGAGACACCAAAGTTGGCCTCTTTTATTTTCGATTATTGATATATATTGAATATATTTTATTGATAGAATTTATTTAAACTACAAAGCAATGCCTGCCCCTTTTGGGAATCGAATCTGAGCATTGCTGCGGGTCGGTGGCGTAAGGCGTGTATGTTAACCCCTCGACTAACGAGGCGATCAATAGATAGAATATAGAACCTATAG
>NJDC01002432.1:11186-49142 GCA_002245475.1 Calephelis virginiensis
AAAAAGTAAAGCAATAATATTAAAATTAAAATATTTCATCGCCTAGTCTGTGGTCTTGTGGTTCAGGTGTTGTACTTGACTGCGTGAGGTCCCGGGTTCGAATCCCTGGTTGAGCAACAAAAAGAAAATTTGTTTTTCCAATTTTCTAATAAAAAAAAATGTTGCTCGGGATTGGATATGTGCCCGGTTGGCGATAGCCTTGCCACCTATCACATTGTGGGACTTAGTGTCTTCGGCTAATCGTGGGCGTAACGATACTTTTTTTTTTATATTTCAAGAACCCATGACAAAACCCAACTATAATGTAGCTGAGAATAATTTCGATTACATCAGCTTTCAAACAGAAAATCACATCTAAATCAGTTTATTGATTTAGAAGTTATGTTTTCACAGACACGCACATACATACACGTCAAACTATTAACACACCTTGTTTCAATCGGGGGTAAAAATGGGACTAACTGAAGCTGAACAGCTTAATCTCTTGTCAAATATATTGGAATGTGATAATGACGTGCACTAACAATATGTATGACAGGAAGAAGAAAGTAAATAGAAACCAACGAGGGGGGAACCATCTCAGAACACCACCACTAATGGAGACGACCACGGTCTTAGTGATAAATAAATAAACCTAATAAATTTTTTGGTCGTTGGTCTTTTTTCCCGTATTTTCTGGGTCTCCTGTGTAGAATAGACCATCTGCCTTCTTACTGAGCAACTTGGGCGAGCAAAGGTGAATTGGGTTATTACCAGAAAGACCATTGGTCGAGGGGGTGCGTTCCAACGTCTTGCCTATCTTTGCCGCCATAATGACAGTATCATGTTTCGGTCTGATAAACTTGTGCAATGGCCTAACACCTCGGCAATAACAGGGACGCAACTATTACGTGTATGTTGTGTACAGTGACGTAGCTATACCGTTCCAGGCCCGTGGCAAATTCATAGAATAGCACAACTACGTACGTTCTAACTTTACGCCAGATTTAGAAATTTTGTAATTATATCTATCCAAGAAAAAAAATTATAGGTAGGTAGCATAGGTACGTTCAAAAGCTGGGTTACAACCCTTTTTTGACAAAAGCTTTGAATTTTTAATTTTTTTACTTGTGTATGAAACTGAGTAGGCAACAAAAATAAATCAATGACAAAACTTTTTTAGTAAACATAAATAATAAATTTTTGGAGTTGTGAGTCTCCTCTGATCGGGGGCCCCTTCTGGCTGGAGGCCCGTGGCATTTTGCCGACTTGCCACCCTGTAGTTACGCCATTGCTTGTGTACCTATAAGCCACGGTTATCTCTTATCTCTCAGGAAAGCCTTGTTCGGCTGAGGAGAATTAAGAAAGCGTTGTTCACCTAATATATAAAAAATCTTGGTAGATAGAGGCGGAGCAACTTAATTATAGTATATTTAACCTAAATTTAATTAAGTGTCCGATATTTATTTGCCAATTAAACTTAATGATTCGACATGTCTGACTTTCCTTCGGTGTCTAGCAGGACAGACGGACATGTGTGTATTCTCCACCTGATAGACACAGACCACAGAATTGAAACTATTTACGTATCACGATTTATTCTGTGCTTTACGATTTTTGTCCGATAATAATTTTTTTCAAAGTCAATGGTTTGAAATAGTTGTAGAACTTTCTGATTGCTAGGTAGATATTAAGAAATGATTAAGGAAGTCTGCCTCACACTTGGTCATTTTTTAAATAAATGACACTGACATTTTTTTTGGTGTTTAATAACAATTTTGATATTTTCTGTCTTCTTTGTCACTTTTCTATGTTTTTTACACTTTTGCGAAGTTTTCGAGCAAAAGCTTTTTTGTATAACTCTAATCATACGGTTTTGGTAAAATCCTAAAAACTAAGTAGTATTTATTAATAGATTAGTTTAGTTATTATTAAAAAGTCAGTTTTATTTGCAGAACGGAAAGCAATTGATTATTTCTATTATCTATTTATTATATATTGATCACTTGATACTTAGTAACAAATATGTTCCTGGTTAGCAAACCGAAATTAACTTCATAAGTATTGAGCTTATTGCACAAGAATTTCTCTATTAAGTATAAAAAATAATTCCTCATAACCAACATTTAGTTGTTATAGAAAATAAAAAAAACAGCTATTTTTTTAAATGTAAAATTACTATTCATTTAGGTATTTAAACGTTATAGTTTGCATATTCATGAAATAATATGCTTAAAAATATCGAATATAATGCTGTAGATGCGCTTTATTCTTTCTCAGTCTGCATAGCGCGGCTAATATAGAAATATGTAGAAAAAATAAAAAGGAGACCGTGTCCAAATAATAAAAACCAACTCCAAATATTTCATTGACTATCACGTCACGATTTGATAATTATTTTTTCGAAAGAAATCAAATAGTCACGAAATGGTACGGTTTTTGAGTTACACTTAATATTGTCCAATTTTTTCACTTATCCTTATGATATAATTGATAAAACGCCACCTCGGGATCGTAACCTCTAAAAACCATCAAAATCGGTTGGGTATTGACGGTGTAATCGCGTAAAAAACATACAAAAAACACACATTCGACTTGCGAACCTCCGCATTTTTTAGTTGGTTAAAAACTTAATCTGAAGATATACACGTAGTTAAACGGATCTTTGATGTTGTTACTTATATAAGATGGCGAACAAGCTTTATCGCCAATAGACAATACAGATGTTACTGATGGTATTGTGATGGGAGTGTTAGGTCACGTGTGCAGCTTAACCGGCTACTCAATCCTAAAGAAACACGATAATAAAGGACATTGACGTTATAGATGATGAATATACGCATTATTTTAAATAATTAAAATTAAGTCATCTTTATGATAGCTTAAGCATCTTTATGATAGCAAAAGACGTTATTCGGGTCCTCTGTGTGGTACAAACTACTTGCTTCTCCTGCCAGGCAGCTCGTAAAAGACGACTATAGTTTATTTCTTTGTAAATAAATAACTTAAATAATTTCCAATTTTCTAAATAAAAAAAAAATTGGGATTGGATATGTGCCCGGTTGGCGATAGGCTTACCACCTATCACATTGTGGGACTTAGTATCTTCGGCTAGTCGTGGGTGCCCTAGTTGTGCCTCTGTCTACCTCTTCGGGGATATGGGCGTGAATATACTTTTTTTTAAATAAATCCTATTAATATTATAAATGCGAAAGTTTGTGAGTATGTATGTATGGATATTTGTTACTCTTTCACGCTCGAATGGCTGAACGGATTTGTCTGAAATTTGGAAGACAGATAGATTGTGACCTGGATTAACATATAGGCTATTTTTAATCCAGAATGCACACCGGGTTTCTGTGAAAACGCGGGCGAAGCCGCAGGTAGCAGCTAGTAATAAAATATAGTTAATAGCTAGATAAATATCCCTGGACAAACCACACAAATTGATTTAAGCCAATTTAAGTTACTTAGGTACATGTTTTGTTACGTGTTTGTTATGATTTTAGAAGACACACAAGCAGATGTGTTGTATCTTACCTGATGGTAAGAAATGCCGTCCAGAGACGCCAAAGATGTTAATAGTGCATTGCCAACCTCAGGCCGGAATGTTAGGCCTCGAGAAAAAGTAAGTTTACTGGTTATCTTATAATCCGAACAGAAACACATCACCTTGTGTTAACGATACTAAAACACAGAAATAGTTAAATAAATACTAGTATAAATTAAACATGCCCCGAAACACAGATGACTATGTTCATGACACAAATTCCTGCCCCGTCGGGAATCGAACCCGAGACTCGCGGTTAGTCAGTAGATTGAAGCATGTACGTTAAGCCTTCGTCCAACGAGGCGGTTAAATGTGACCTATAAGACCTCAGGGATTTTTATAATAAGAATTCCAGGGCAGGTATTTGCCGCCCAACTACCCTTTCAATTGCATAGTATGTACCTACTTAAGTACTACTTGACGCGGTATGTAGAGCTCCATAAAAATATAAACTTGTAAACATACCTGCACTTACCTACACAATTCCCCAAAAAACTGCATATACATAAAGATACCTAAATATTTTTGTAAACGAGAATATGCTGAAGTGGTTAAAAGTAGGTAGTTACTTTTATTTACTTTGGCTATTTTAAGGTTTTCTTTTTTACATAATTTTAATGACTAATAAGATGATGTCATAAATTATTGAGTACAATTAAACTTGTTCATAAAAATGATTTCAAATGAAAAAACAGTATGTAGGAATGGTGCTAGAGTCAGTATATATTTACTACTTGTTTACTATTTGATAATTATTACAGAGCCGGATTTAGAAACGGTAAGGCCAGTAGCAAATTTTTCATGAATATCAATAATCAGGAACCAACGTTTGAAAATCTCGATGAAGAGAAGCTGACTTGTGAACTTTTTTTAGATTTGCTAATCCTTACCGTCGCAAAACCTTTTGGTTTAAATGTGTGCTGGGCCCCTTTCAATGTGGGATGTATAGCAATAGTAATTCCTATATTCTAGGACTAGAGTGCTAATTTTAATTTATCTTTTTGTAAATTCGACGTCATCATTGATAAATAATAAATAAATAAATATCCCTGGACAAGTTACACAAATTGAATCTAACTCCAAAGTAAGCAAATTATATGCTTGTGTTATGGGTGTTAGTTAACGATTCTAATACATAGAAATACTTAAATAGGCACCAGAATAAATAGCTAGACCCGGAAATGCAGACATCTAAATGTTCATCATACAAGTGCCTGCCCCCGACGGGAATCGAACCCGAGCCTCGCGGTTGGTCTAACGAAGCAGTCATAACCGAACTCCACACTATGCCACATATAAAATGATCGTGTAGATGGATGTGATTCTGTTTTAATTTTTTTTTTTAGCAAAAATTAGGTATAAATGCATCATTAAGTAGTAAGTTTTTTTTTATTAGAGAACTAACAAAGAGACGGCTCTCCAAATGATTAGAAACCACTATCGCCGATAATTAGGTACCATAGATGTTACTGGTACAATGTTGTCATATGGCCGGGATCTTGGGACACGAGGGCTAGTCTACCAGCTACCCTACCTTCCAGTCTGGAACACGACAACGTTTGACTAATTATCTAATTAGCTATACCTTATAATTATTTATCAACAAGTTATTTATAAAAGGATAAGTCCGAACTGCAACCAAATATCCACCTACAGCTGCGTTGGAATAGGTACAAGTCAATCTAAAGACAATTAATAATTTAGGTAACTTGTTATAACACCTGCTAATATAAAGAAGTCTATATATAGCAGCACTAAAGAAGGTGTGTACCTGCATTGCAAATGGTTAATACATTTTTATAAGTATGTTTTCTAAACTACCTACTATTTACAATTTTTCTCTGACATTCAATCATTTGTGACTAGATACATAGATAGATAATACAAATACCTAACTAAAATCCTATGACTGCGCATCTCATAGGCACGGTCATACATACTACCCATAAAGTCTGTATCTAATAATATTAACGATACGCTGTATTAATATAGGTATACCTATACAATATGTTATAACAGCACCTATCCAATACAATATTTCTCAAGTCTCTAAAACCACTATTCATAAAACATTTCAACAATGCAAGATATGAAAAAGCCTAACAACAGAAACGGTTAACCACATAAACAGAAATTAGCAGAAGTTGGCCGATAATAATTATGAGAAAAACGTCCACGACACGACACGGGCTCCCCACCATGCGGCGCGGTACACTGCGGGTTCGGAACTGGGCCCGCACCGGAGCCCGGCGGCCCACCCACCGGGCCGGGGCGGCGCCGGCCAATCGGCGAGCAGGAGCGTAGCGATAGGGCGCGGGGCTCGGCGGGGCCGAGGGCGGGCGGGGCGAGCGAGGGCCGCGGCGCGCCGGGGGCCCGGCGGCGTGCCACTCTCGCCCGAGAGCCACTAGAGGCCGAGCCGTCGAGTGGCGTCGAGTGCACCGGTCGGATGTCCGCGGAGGGCGGCGGCTACTCGCCGTGTCCGGCGGAGGCGCTGCCGGAGCTAAGCGCCGCGGAGCTGGCGATGAGCCTGTCTCCCAAGTCAGCGCTGCTGCAGCAGAACCTGTCCCAGCTGCAGCTCCAGCACTCCACGCCTTTCTCCGTCACCGACATCCTGTCGCCGATCGAGGAGTACCGCAAGTTGGAGCTGGCGAACAACCCGCCGTCGCCGTACAGGTGCGTGGATCGATCGGAGGGGGGACCCTCCGCCCGCTGATTTTTCGAGTGGCCCGAAGGTCTCGAGGGCACTCGAGCCGCGCTCCTAGTCGAAGGATATAGTTCGGTGACGTTTGTTTGTGCAGGTATGTTGTGATCGCCGGTCAAGTGATGATGCTATGTGAATGTGAGGCACCCGCGCCGTCGCGAGGTCAACCATGTGCTTTAGCGTCTCGTTCCACAACTCGACCCGGACATTTAACCCCGCGTTTTACGATTTTCGATCGATGTTTTTCTACAAAATGAAATTGTTAGATGCGTGCTATAAATGGCGAATAGTAATGGACCTAAAGTGACCCCTTGAGAGACACCCCCGTCGTGACCGCATCCAATATGCCACTTGAAGCTTATATGCATATGTATGTACTATGCATGATTAATTTAATACTTTATTCAAAAACATAATAACAACTTTAACTCAATTTAAAACAATATTTAGTACAAAATTGATTAGGCCTAAATGAAAGTGTTGCATTTTGGAGTTTGAGTTTACATATTTATGAATTATGACACAGTTCCGAGATTCAAAAGATATATACTAAATATTTTTTGTAAGTATATAATTAATAACTTATAATTTTACTTCATCAATGAATGGTTAGTTGGTTTGATTTTCTTTACAATAATAATATTATAGTATTGATTTGAATGAAGTCGATAAGCCTATTTTTTCTCTTTTTTCAATAATGTTAAGAGTTATATAATTTTAAATTATGGAGACCAACTACAGTTAATAAAATAGTTTGGGATTAAATTTGCGCTTTTGAAATTGTGTTTCTGGGTTCATGGTAGAGTTAGTACATGCTAGATTTAAATTTTAATTAAATTAATTTGAATTAATTTACCTAATAATTTGGTTTGACTAATGTCTAAAACTAATCTAATTGTTCTTATTATGAACTGAACAGCCTTAAACTTAAACATGTAAATCATTACGGTTTTGAAAAATTTTTTGCTACATATTTTATGATATTTAATGATATGATTGGAACATTAAATAGGTAAATCTCCTTTTTTATTTGTTTGTTAGGTTTGGTATTTTAAAATATTAACATTTAAATTTATAATAAAGCTATTTTACAACTGTAGTGGAAGTACTTACCTAAATATTACTTATTTAAAAAAATATGGTGAACTTACCCTTATTAGGAATAGTTTAACTTAACATTAATTAGACCCATTTCCAGCGATGCCACCTAAGTTATGTTTTTGAAATTAAAATACTGATATTCTAAACTCTTCTATCTTACTTTTCTTAAAATTTTGATTCGTGGCTTTATATATTTCTGATTTTAATGACATAGGTACGTTTTTAGTTAATTTTCATAATATTTTTTTAATTTTACAAAATTAAGGTTAACCTATTTTCCAGGCGCTAAATACTTTAGGCCTACGAGTATAGTTGCGAAAAGCATTTTGTTTCCAATCAAGCATATCATATCTTTGTGATATTGACAACCCTTAATTATAATTCCTATATATTTAAACACTTTTTCTTCTTTTCCTTTTTTAATACTAGCTTTTGCCTGCGGCGTTGTTCCACAGATGGTTAATGGTCCCCCAGGAACATTTTTTCGGGATAAAAATTATCCCATGTGTTAATCTAAGTTATCCTCTATATATGTGTGCCAAATATGAAAATATGAAAGAGTAACAAATAAACAAACATACAAACTTTCGCATTTATTGTATTAGTGGGATCTTAGTTTGAACAGCGTATTTTTTTATGTGGATCTGTTTTTAGTTTTTTTTTCACTTCAGTTTTTGTTTGCTCTTAGTTTAGGTCTTAGGTTCAACAATTATAATAAACATGTCGTTGAACTAAACTTCAATTTCCGTCCAAGAAAAGTTGTGGAAGAATAATTTAAAATAAATAATAAAAGAAGAATAATAATTGAAAAAAAAAAAAATAAAAAGAAAAAAAAAATCTATATCAAAGATAACATATAGGTGTCGACTAAGCAGTTACAAATAACAAGCAGTGGTTTAGGGGCAGTCAAGTTAAAATTTAATGATAATTTTTAATGACCGAACTGTGATTACATACATATTCCCAGAGTAATCGAAACCAGAGCGTTAAGTTTTAAAAGGTTGTCTCTTGATGGTTGAGTTAGTTCTATTAAGTTTTAGAAGCAACTAGCATCCGATCTGAGATTAAATTATATGTTCTCTAACGGCCAATATTAATAATCAATCCTAATCCAAAACTTGCTGTCCAAGATTGATATTTTGATCCATTTTTATGTTATCGCTTGCCAATAACATATGTGTGGACAGGATAAATATGGCAATTAGGTATAGGATAGGCCGGCGGATACGCAGCTATCTAGATTGCTTGAAATCCATCTTTAGAGAAATGTTATTAACATTGGCCGTTAGAGATACTAACTTATATTATATTAGGGTATTTTATTTACCATTGCAACTTACAAGAATACGTTTTGTTCTGGAAGCAAAAAGCTTTCAACTATTATAATAGTCCGGTGAAGTTGTAAAAACCGCGAGGATAGCGACATATTAGCCATTTCAAAAAAAACACTCATTGTTTGTTTTGAATTTCCTCTATAAAAACTAAAATCCATAAAAATAAATTATAATGAAAGTTTTATTGATACATGTTAGAAATATGTTTGAAGAGCCTTCTTAATGATTCATTTTTTTGGTCGTTTTTTTAATAAAATGGACCATAGGTTTCAACATGCGAATTACCAACGAATAGAACTCAAATTTTGTGAATGTGCAATTTAGTAATAATATGTATAGTAATTTTGATACGAGTGTATTACTTTTGAATGAGTTTTTCATATATTTTATATTCCAGTACTACATAAATATGAAAAAATTGTCTTATAGCGCTTAATTTTTTCAAAAAAGTTCCATTACGCTTGATCTGATAAGATTAATTTAACAATCATTTCAGATGTCTCTGCTTCTAGATCTGTAAGTTTATAAAATTTATTTCGGTAGGTATTCATTAAAGTGCTTCTATTTATTAGTATCGCTGACTGACATTCACATCACTAGCACATAATTTGCTTACTTTGTGGTTAGATTAATTTGTGCGACTTTATTAGAATTTATTTATTCAATACCAATTCAAACTTTACTGTCGTTTAGATATATGTCGTCAGAACATACATACATACAACCAAACTTTGTTTTTTTATTTTGAATTTTGTTTTGTGTTCGAAAACCATACGGCCATGTGAATAAAACGTTTTTTGTAAACATCCCGTTACATAAAATTAGGAGTATAAACCTCCTCGTGTTATCCAGTTACCCGCCGGGAATAGAATGTAATATTCTTATTTGATACTTCGAATTACCTTACAAAAACGAAGAGGGCCCCGAAGCTGATATTTAATGTTCTGACGAAAGATACATACCTGGTACGTTTAGAGAAGTGTAAGCGCAAGTATTATAGTAAGAGTATTTGTGTAAAAGTATTAGTAGTAAAATTAAGTACTACTTAAGTTTTTTTTGGGAAAGAATAATAAACGATTACAGGTTTTTCTATATTGCTTTTTTACATTGCAGTCGTTTATATGTTTGCTAATTACAGAAGAATACAGAATTTACATGGACTGTTTCAGTGTCGTTTCATATTATAAGATTGATAAGCAGTTTGCTTTCATAATGTTAAGAAACATCCCATGTAGACACCATAGTCGTTAATGGTGATAACTTTCTTTCTATCACCAATGAATATTTACATAACCAAGACCAAGAAAGGTTTTCAAAAACACAAAAAAAGCCTTAACGTCCATATCCCTCCAGGATTAGGCAGAAGTTTAACAAGCGCACCCATGACTAGACAAAGTAGTACCTAAATAGATAGATTACAAACCTATTATCAACGGGGACACTCACCCAATCCCGGGTAACGTTGTTTTCTTATTACAAAATGAAAAAAATAATTTTGATTTGTTTGACTCGGGAAGCAAACCCGGGACTTCATGTGGTCAATGTTTATACCGGATCAGTAGACTATAGAGGTGACCGATTCACTTTGAAGTTAATTTCTTAAGTTAATCTTAAATGTATATAAAGGTAAATCCCTATTTCCCTTCTTAATCGCATCACGCTTTAACAAACCAGTCATGCATTTTTTTATGTTGTGTTAGTCAGGAGAAGGTTCATATGAAGAGAAAAATTTGGAAAATTACAGAATTGAACAACAATATTTTTGTTTTTCTATACAGATTGTCTAGAATTGATTGTCAGCTACCAATGTCAAGCGGTACAACGTTCGCTAGGTCGACTAGTTACATCTAAAAATAGCATTATAATCAATTCCGATTTCTCTTGGTCGCTGCTGTCTAGTGGTCCGGCGTCGGACTTGACTTTTTGAGGTCCCGGGTTAGATCCCCCCGTGTCAGCCAACAAAAAAATTAGAAAATGCATATTTCCAATTGTCTAATAAAAATAAGGTTGCCACGGATTGGATAAGTGCCCAGTTGGCAATAGGCTTGCTACTTATCACATTATAGGACTTTATGTTTTCGGTTAGTCGTGGGTGCCCTGGTTGTGCCTCTGCCTACCCCTTCGGAGATATAGGCATAAAGATATTTTTTTTAACTACCGGGAAAGTCGGAGGGAAAACAAGGAAATAATAATTTATTTCTTCTCATGCAAAATAGCTGGTAATATCAAGTTATACAAAGTTCGTGTCGGCTGGTTATAAATAAAAATCAAAAGAATGTTTTCAATAATTGTATATACCACCTTAAGACGAAACTACTCAGCACTTAGTGTATGACGAAATACACGGCTAGTTTAATACATTACTATTTCGATAGTTTTTGTGAAAGTTTTGTTTGCCTAATTGAGCTAGAAATATAGCGTTGCGGTAGAGCTCTTGAGACCGGTTGTTTTCGGCAATCGCGACATTTACAAAATGTTTTAAAACCGGCTCTTTCTTCGACTTTATTTACGTAGTCTTCGTTTGTTTAAGTTAGAATACGAAGTCGATTTCTGTACTACAAATTGGACCCTTTTGTCGAATCACTCATTTGTGCTTTTTTTTGTTTGATGAAGTTAACAAGTTCTAAGTAATAAAGTTACATGACAATTCGCCTAAATTGATATCCTTACACTCACATACAAAAACAAACATACACACACAGCTGTAACTAGTATGGTATCAATAATCACATTGTCCGCCATTATATTGTGTGGGTATGGTAGATTTTGTCTGTCAAAGCACTATTAGCATAATTAGTGATATAATATAAGCATTTCTTTTAGATAGCGATTTTGTGTAGTCTCGTTCTTATACTTTGACAAATCCAGTTTATCATAAACCAATAAATGTGAGAAACATACACACACAGCTGTAAGCATTTCTTTTAAATAGCGATTTTGTGTAGTCTCGTTCTTATACTTGGACAAATCCAGTTTATCATAAACCAATAAATGAGAGAAAAAATGTTAGAGTAAATCTAGTGGCGATTCAAAAGAAAGTTTGAGGAGTTAAAATTTCATGACTCACTCAAAATTTAAGTAACAGGAACCCTTTACCATTTAAATCAAACCTAACATAACATACATTTTGTATTTTTTTTTCGTAAAACATAATATTTGAACTTAAAACCATTCGTAGGTTTTTTATGGTTTTATGAGTTTCGTACATTAATTATTTAGTTTACCTAATCTCATTTTAATTTGTAATATCGAACGTATCTGATACATTTGTTTTTTATTACTTAATTTAAATTAAGTTATAACGTGGTATCCTAAAACGACTTAAGTATTACCATTTAGATTAATTTAATCCCCAAAATTATTCAAAATAGTCATACCTAAGTCGTATTAGTCAGTTATATCATAAATCGCTATACACTAGCTTCTTTATGATAACTTCATTTATGCACTTAAAAATTAACAAAATTATATGAAAAGCTACCAATGTTAACTAATTTTGCTGAATACCTTAAATATTCTTGAAATTCAAAAATCTTCTATCATACTATTTATTGATTTCGCCAAAACCATCTAAATTCATCGACATTCCAGTCTTTTAATTACTTAATCTTGTTAAATTTATTATTTTGATTTTTTAAAGTTTTCACGTAATTTCCTTGCTATTGTTTACCGATCGTTCTAATCACATTAGTAGCGATTTATTTCTTTATCGCATGAAAATAAATAATTGCTTAAGTTACCTACTTATATTTCAAATTTTGAATTTTCCTTTCTGAATATCTCTTTGTACCTAAATTAGGTACAGATACACTAATTCACTTTTGTACTGTAACGGTTGCCCTGATCAATATCAATCAATCAATACATTTATAACTAATTTCACTTCCGTGCTAAAATTTACATTGTTCAAACCACTTCAGTAGCAATATGTTCACCTATGTATTGCTTTCTTAAGTTATTAACATTTACAATTTCGAATCTTCATTTTTGAATGTCTTTTTGTACCTAATCTACTGACTTTTGTATAATACCGGTTAATCTAATTTGTAATTTAGTAATTTTACTTTTGTGCCCAACAACGAGTGTTAATCGATTTCGCTGCAATTCCTGATTCGATTTTAAAAAATCGTTTTTATATAAAAGAGCGACCAAAGATATATTTATATTGCAACCAAGTATAAATCTCATAATGGAATCCCAAGGAATTCGAGGAAAATACCCTTTTCCGTGTACAAGAATTGAAGTCGAAGTCGTCGTTTATCTTTTTAAGTGTTCTAAAATGATGAATTTTCATTTCTGAATGTCACTTCGTAATATCTTCACTTTTGTGCAACAACAGTTGCTCTAACCACATTAGTAGCGATTTGTTTGTCTGCATGTGGATTGTTTGAATAAGGTAAAATGTACAGGCGTGAGGCCGTCACCACTTGTAGGACAAACACTCATAACACGTTTTATTATGTAAAACATACATTTACTCACTTATACATAAACTACGTAGATTTCGTGGATATACTTTTGAAATATATGTTACTTATTTTTTAACTTCCGACGCAAAGTTGTGTTATAAGTTGAACGTGTTTCTTTGTCTGTGTGTGTATCTGTCTGTGGCATCATAACTAGACCAGGAAAAAGAGTTGTGTTATTAGTTTAACGCGTTTCTTTGTCTGTGTGTGTATCTGTCTGTGGCATCATAACTAGACCAGGAAAAGAGGTGAGTTATTGGTTTAACGTGTTTCTTTGTCTGTGTATCTGTCTGTGCCATCATAACTAGACTAGGAAAAAGAGGTGTGTTATTGGTTTAACCTGTTTCTTTATCTGTGTGTGTATCTGTCTGTGGCATCATAACTAGACTAGGAAAGAGTTGTGTTATTAGTTTGACGTGTTTCTTTGTCTGTGTGTGAATCTGTCTGTGGCATCATAACTAGACTAGGAAATAGAGTTGTGTTATTAGTTTAACGTGTTTCTTTGTCTGTGTGTATTTGTCTGTGGCATCATAACTAGACTAGGAAAAAGAGGTGTGTTATTAGTTTAACGTGTTTCTTTGTCTGTGTGTGTATCTGTCTATGGCATCATAACTAGACTCGGAAAAAGAGTTGTGTTATTAGTTTAACGTGTTTCTTTGTCTGTGTATCTGTCTGTAGCATCATAACTAGACTCGGAAAAAGAGTTGTGTTATTAGTTTAACGTGTTTCTTTGTCTGTGTATCTGTCTGTGGCATCATAACTTTGATTCGATTTCTTAAAGTACTTATTATGAATCGTGAAAAAGTCTGTACGTTGAAGATATTAATCTCATATTATTTGGATGTCTCGTCTGTTTATTATGGCAACATGGTGGCTAACTACACTTGTTTTAGTGGGGTTTTAATTATTGTAAAAGAGTATTGAGCCAACTTAAAATCCAAACTTTGTTTTATTAAAACTTTGATTGTCTTTTAGCTTTCGAATCTGGAGCTGCAAAAATTAGCATAAAAAAATCACTTAACCGATGATAATCACGAGTTAATTCTCATCTTTCACAGCCCGCAGGAAACAGATTGAGAACCTAATAGACATAACTACTTATATTGTGATTGCTGTTTGGTATCACACTATTAATTAATTAGTTGAATACGCGTAAACCTATCGCCAAAGATCTAAACCTTTGCAAAACTCAGGCGACAGAATCCACGCGATACTATATAAAATTACAGTGGAATTGGTGCTTTTGTTCAAGTATTATTCTCAACTAAATAATAATTAATTTTAATAAATCTGTTGAAGAGTGAATTCTGTACATTAATGATATTTAAAAAAATAGGTGCAGTGACTAAAAATAGAGAGCAGAACCCATTTCTAGCATTTTTAGAATTTTATCTGTCGGTCTGTACGTATCCCGACCGAGATTCTTATTGAAATTACTGAACCAATTGTAATGAAATTTGGCAGGTACTTACGTACTTTTTATCTCACGCTTTAATGGAGTTCCCGTAGGTGGTGGGGTTAAAGGTCAAAATGTAAATTGGGCTGTAATCATGCTCTTTATTTTTTTGTATTATCTGCTTTATAGGTTATTTAATTTTTTCCAAGTCATAAGTTTCGTAGTTTAGAAGTTATAGACATATCAACACCCAGTATAAAGCGACAAAATAACTTGAAATCTGGAATTTAGAGAAACATTTGAAAATACAAGTCATCCTTATACATACACATCTTCACCCCAAGTCACCCTGCATGGTAGGCAGATAGTAAGGAGTGCCAAGATAATATTATCGCTGTTTTTTTAGTAAAAAAAAAATGTATTTGCTATCAAAGCCATATACTTAGTGCCACGAACTTATCGGTTCAGTAAACAGCGTCTTTTTTTTGTATGACTAATGTGTTGCCAACCTTTTTTATAACTTCAACGGGCTTTAAGACAACGTCGCTAGTGTGGACGTTTAGTTATTATGAGTGAGAATTTAATTATAGGTAAATAGCGACAATAATAATCAAAAATAGTACCTACGCACCTATTTACATGAAAAGTTAAAGAAAATGCACGCATACATATATAGGTATATTCATGCCAAGTCCCTTCCAGGGTAGGCAGAGAGTATCGAATGTTAACTGTCACTATCCTTTCAAAATTGACTGGCTTCTTCCACATTCATCCAGTATCTATTTTATACGAAACGTCGGTGTCGGAGACTCTTGGTACCACCCTCAGATAACAAAATAAAATATTAAATATCCTAAGTAAAAGAGGTAATGAAAATAGAAATTTATTTACTTCCATTATCTCTATAATGTGTGGTACCTACAGTTTTATTTTTTGGGAGGACCACTCCTCTACCTAATCCTGTTATATTTCGATTTAAGTAGATAATATGCTGCTTAGTTAGCAATTTCAGACAAGGGATTAAGATCCATTCTCAGGTTTCACTGTTTACGGTTGTGCACTTTGAGTATCAAACCAACCAGTATATTATACCAACCAGTATGATATTTCATACTTGAAATTTCAATTTTATCCATTAAAATAGGTACTGTAATTACGTATTATATAAAAACGCATACCTAAGTACATTAGCTAGCTAAGATATTACAAAAAGCAATGAAAATGTCAAGATGTTGAAAAATTCGTACTGTAAATAAAAAAATGTAATGTTTTGTCAACAAAAATATAGTGCATTTTGCACTATACAAACGCTTAATTAAAACCTCTCTTAATTACATTACGCCACGTAAAACCAATAGCGAGGTACTAAATTAAAAGAAAATAATTTCGAATCAAATGTAATTAAAAGCAATTAAAACGGAACGTTAATTTTTCGCGGCAAATTTTCCCGCTCTGTCAAAACCCAATTTGTCAAGTCAAACAGCAATGACGTGGGGTGATACAGCCAAAGATCGAATTAATTTCTAACAGGCAACACATAAAAGCTAAAATCGTGTGTATGTTTCATTGAATAGGGCTGTAGATTAAGTTGTGTAAACAGAGATTAAATAGATAAGCCTGTCTTTGTTAGGTGAGGAGTTGGCGCCGTGGCAGAATAACGGCATTCGGTCTGCGTGTGGCAGATTTGGGTCAGAACTATGCAAAAGACAGATTAAAATAAATATGACAGATACAATAACAGATTAAAAAGCATTTAATCCGATAAAAAATAATAGTAGGGCTCACACATTGATTTCCGTACATATTTATTTTAATTGGTAAAGATGGTCGAGGAGTTTTGGCGCCATCGAGAGAAGAGATGGTCGAAGTTTTTTCACAATTATTGAATTACGTGTTTATGTTGAGTGAAATTAGTCAATTTTGGTAGCATTTTGTACAATTTTGTTCACTGAGAGTGCACAAATGAAATAATCATGTAGAAATCAGCGTATCGTGTATTTACTCGTTGTCGCCAAATCTCACTACAAGGGGGTGATTATGTATCTCAGTTGTCAACTCAAACTATAAAAAAATACATCAAATGACGTCATTTGTGTTTGCTATCTCTATTGTATTTCTGTTAGTCACTGGAGATAGCAAATACAAAACACCTCATTTGACAGAGATTCGATGTACACTCATCCATTTTGAGTTGGTAACTGAGTTACATAATCACCCCCCTGGAGTTTGAGTAATGAGGCCACCGCTTTACCCATAGAAATAGGAATATATAAAGAAGTGCAACAATGTTCTATAGCAAATTTAGTTGTATAAATACAGTTGGAATCAACATATAACTTAACAATATCTCTTTGTCTCTTTTAACAAATGTTGATATTACGTACGCCGAAAGAGATACTGGCATTTTTCTCTATGCTCATTTTGGTGTCGATTTAAAGTGATGTTTGCCAAGAATCCATATTAAATGTTGTATTTCTATAGTGATGTACTATTACAATTGTCAATATTTTATTTTACGTTCCCAGAAAAGAATATTTGGACAAGATAAGAATGTATACCACTGCCACTGAAAATATCAATCACAATCTAGCTTAATAATAATTCTTTCAAGTGCTCGCTTAAAAGTAAAGAAAGTGGTTTGAATGTAATCTGATCCTTTTTTTTTGTAATGATAATGAATCTTGTAATAAATATAAAGAATATACATATTTGCACGCCACAATGTAAAAAAACGTGCTTGCGAAAAGTAAACAAATATTCTTTCTTTCGTTTAATTACATTTCCCTATTTAGGTATAAGCCAATTGAGTAGCACAAAGAAAGTAAGGTGATGGTTGCGTTTTCTTTCGGTAGGAAAATAAAAATTCTTATTTATTTGCCTAAACTAAACTATCAATCGTCACTAATAGATCATGTTTCGATATCGGTACTCTACTTTTTCTGGACAGCCTTATACTGTCAAAATGGCAGCCATATTTAGTAGCCGACGGCAGGCTTTTTTCGTAGGTATTTCATGTCCATATACTTAGAGGTCAATGGCTTTTCCCCAAAAGCCTGACATGACTTACTGACAATTTATGACTGGTGACTAATTATAATTGATTAAAATTGATACAAAATTTGATGCAAATTTCTACTTTACTTATGGCAAAATACTTGCGTGAAGGCCAAAATCTAAAGGAAGAAAGATGATAGAAGGACAAACCCAGTTTGCGCAATTTTCATTAAATAAAATAAAAAAAATAAGTTTGCTATGTTTTTTATTCGCCTAAATCATATAACACTAGTTTCCTTATATCTGAATGCCTTTAAACTTACTTTCAAATTATACGAGTTATACGTTTTCACCATGCTATGTCAAGTGACAAAAGAAGTCATACAAAATTCGGATTTGCTATGTATCTATGGAAGTCTCGCCTTTTAATACGTATTTATATTATACTTTTTGGACAAACCTTCGACCATTTTGATCAAATTATGTTAAAATTGCAAATATAGAACCTTTGTTTAAAGTAAGTAGTGATAGCAGTAGTAAGCAGTTAAAGTAAATAGTTTGAAGTAGGTTTTTATGAGTAAAGAAAAGAAAAGAAATTATCAATGACAATAATGACGCATTTCAAATGGAGTGTCACGGTGACAAATAGCACCGGCTCTCCTACCCTTAAAATCTCTAACACGTCAATGACAAGCACCGACATTGAGGTGGCCAACATAGGCAACAGGGTAACATTAATAAAGTAACCTAGTCTCTCACTAGTAGAGTAATTAAACAATTACAAAATTATTCCACTAACAACTGAAAGAGTCATTATCATTAATAGGAATAGGTAGTGCCTATTTGACTAAACTTCGAAGAACAGAGACAGGAAACGAAGACTTCCTTCGGACTAATCTGTCGCTGAATTCGAGACAACACTTAAATACATTAAAAATATGATATTTGGAATAATTTATTCGTCTATGTTTACATAAAGTTAGCGACTAGATATAGCATAATAAATAACATATACCGCCGTTACAATCATATTATTATGGAGTTATAAATTACGAATGTTTTATCTAGTCGCGAACTTATATAGGTAGACGAATAAGTTATTCCAAACAACACATTGTAAATAGGCACTACCTATTCCTATTACTGATCATCATCTGCTTTCGCCAAAAAAAAATAAGTCACCGAACTAGAGATCATTGCCTATACAAATAATGGATGTTGCTGGATGTACCAGTTATCGTGCGATGGAATATATTATGACCTCTTGTGGAGGTGTATAAAA
The DNA here is from genome assembly GCA_002245475.1 of Calephelis virginiensis. Taxonomy (NCBI): domain Eukaryota; kingdom Metazoa; phylum Arthropoda; class Insecta; order Lepidoptera; family Riodinidae; genus Calephelis; species Calephelis virginiensis. Next base: position 29,990 of record NJDC01002432.1, read on the forward strand.
TTGTAAAATAATTACATATTACTTATAGGTTATTATCACAACATAATCAGTATTTTCTAACGCCCACTTCTTGTAAAGTTAACATTATTACAACTGTATGGAATGTGATAAAGACTAATAAGTAACATAGTCCTATATTATGTCCATTTCTTCATATAAAGTTATCGTGATTACAGTCGAATGGACTGTTATAGAGACTAATAGCTGGTAGAGTCGTATATTATTTCAATTTCTTTAAATAAAGTTATCATTATCATAGCCAAATGGACTGTTACAGAATATACTAATAAGTAGTAGAGTCATATATTATGTCGATTTCTTCATACAAAGTTGTCATTATCACAGTCAAATTGACTGTTACAGATACCAATAAGTGGTAGAGTCCTATATCATTTTCATTTCTGTATATTAAATTATTACTATTTATTCATAAACCGTTGTCATTATCTTAGCCAAATGGACTGTTATGGAGACTAATAACAGGTCGTATACCTATTATGTCCAATTTTTCCTAAAATGTTATCATTATCACAGCCAAGTAAACTGTTACAGATACTAATAAGTAGTAGAGTCGCATTTTATGTTTATTTCTTCATATTAAGTTATCATTATTTTTTCATAAAATGTTATTATTATCAATCACAACCAATTGGACTTCTATAAATATTAATAATAGTAGAGTTCTTTTTCACGCTCATTTCTTCACATAAAGTTGTCATTATCATAACCAAATTAACAATAATGGAAGCTAACTATAGGCGGAGTCTCTATATGTCTATTTTTATAAAAAGCTATCATTATCAGAGCAAAATGGACTGTAACAGAGACTCCTAACCCGCAATATTTGTTGGTTTAAACGGTTAACAATAATTGTAATAACTAAAATAGTTTACACATTTAAATAATTTTGGTGGACGCAAACCGTGGTGATCCTAGGCTCCTTTGGTCAAATCTTTTCGTACCAAGCATATCTTAAGAGAGGAGGCACGTACATCACAACAACATATTGTATGGTTCAAGTAAAATAAATACTTTTTTAAATATCTGTTGGCTCTTCTGTTACTAATAATACCTTACCTAACAGCCTGTTTCCGAAATAGTTCGGTTTGGAAGCTTTACTTATGTTAAACAACTAGTAAGAAGAGATGAACCATTAATTAAAATTGATTGGCATTTCAGAAACTGGCTGTAACACAAGGAGGTAGAGTTTTAGAATTTGCGGTTACTAGTCTGAATTGGTAGCACTGCTTCTTTACAGATTCCTGTCTCCATAATCTGGAGGGAAGGGTGGCCAGTATTTTATTAGTGAGGTTAAATTAAATACTTCAGCATCAAGATGGCAAAACGCGATCACTACCAATGAGTTTAAGAGATGTATTTCTTATAATCATTAAATGCCTCTGCTTGTTAGTCTATCTATACATACAAAAATTTCATTCATAATATTTGTAACCATACTCCTACTAACTGGCTGAATCGATTTAAATAAAATTTGATATGCACACTTTCATCCAACTTCTAAAATAAATTAAATGGTATAACAACGCTCACTCGATCAGCGTATTTGTATGAAAAGGGTTATGAATGTGGAGGAAGCAAGGCAGATTTGCAAGGATCGTAAGGTTTGGCAATCGATACCCTCTGCTTACCCCGTAAAGGACTTGGCGTAAAGACATGTATCTGTATGTATGTACAATCGATCAGCGAGCTAGTCATCTTATAAAAATTAGCTTATTTTAAGGTAAATTTCAGCTTGTAAACTGTGTAATAGTTAACGTTCAATTACAAATGGAGCATTGATTAGGCTAGTAATTAGATAAAAGCAACCTTGTATTATGTTCCAAATGTAGCACAATGTTTATTTTCCAGGTCGAACTCATCAGGAAGCAGCATAAACTCGCCGTTGGGGCCAGCGGCCTCCTGTGGTATGGCGGCAAACCCCTACGCCGTGCCCCTATACGGCGGGGCCCCCGTGCAAGGTTACGGGTGTGCCCCCGCCGACCTGCCCCACTATGGGGACATGCGGGGTGCGAGCTGGTATCCCGCGTCGAACGACCCTAGGTTTGCCAGTGAGTCAGATATTATATTATTGTTGTACTTTGACCAAACTAAAGTTGGATTGGCCTCAAAGCATGTCCAAATTTAGACATTACATTTTACATTAAATGAGCGCGTTGCCCGCATACTTGGCCTCAGTTTTCTCTTTATAACCGACTCAAAACATCCTCCTGTTTATCAATTTGAGTCTATGTTTTTATTGTATGTTTATTACGTAATCATTACTCGGTTACTAACAAACCGATTTTGATGGGTCTTTTTAGGAAAGGTTCAGGCGCATAATTTCAAAGTATGTAGTCCCATATGAATTTTATCACGATGCAACTTGGTTTTTGAGTTATACTTAATAATGCACACATGTGCTATACTTACTTCGACGACATTATCCCACCTGTCGAGAAAATACTGTTCAAATCACGATTTGGTAATAAAATTAGCATTATTACTTCCGGCAGGTATTTCACTACAATGTTATGTTAACTTGTCGTTTATAAGCGAATTTCATAAACAAGGTCTGTCCAGTTTATTTTGGTTAGAGTGTGTGCTTTGCACTATATTTTAATTTCAATGTATAATGATTTGTATATTCTAGCTGCTTGTAATGTTAAGCCAAAGTTTATAAGTTTTTTTTTATTTAAAATGGTAACAGATATAGCCACAAATTTGCATTTCTTTCAGTCTATGACGTACGGTGAAGAATAAAAATTTGAATGTTTACAAAAAGTACCTTTTCCGGCAAATGTCTCTTTCAGACAACGACAACAGCCGTTCTTAAGTCATACTTAAGAGGTATAATTATAGCGACTTTGTATTATAATATAATCTAGGTTGAAACTCGAAAATTATGTATATTTTCATCGTAGACGAATACTTTTTGTTAAAACTGCGAAAGACGAATTCTGTGAAAACATTAAAGGAAAAAGTAAATTCTGGCTTAAATAAGAGTCATCTTTGATCACTATTTAATTTTTTTATACGATTAGGTGAGATTCATCGCTGGGTCCTAAGAATTATAAATAAAAAGAGTAACGGGTAATAACACTAGATATCCGTTATTAATACTTTTATTAAGTATTACCCGTTATTCTTGTATATGTGAAATAATTTAGAGCAGAACATCAGATTCAGTTTTGGTGCCAATGGGAACACACCAGAAGTGTGTTATTTCAAATATAAAAAGAATTTTCAAAATTGGTTAAAAAAGAAACCGATTTACATAAAAGAAAATAATACAGGAGTCGAGCGTATAACCTACTTCTTTTACCGAGTCTAAAAATAGCATAGGTATGTCTACATGTAGATAGTGAGTCATGAGTAATAACTTGTTATTTAATTATGGTGATTAGCATACTAAAACATATGTATTTTGTGAAGTTGACTTGAATAAATTTTAGTAGCTTTAAATTATGGGTAAAGTTTGAAGTTTGCTTACAAAAAGTGCCAAAATAAACAAGTGTTAAGTGGCTGCCATTAAAAAATAAGCTGACGCACAGATACGTGCCGAGCGAGCTGGAAGCGGTCTTTGTAACCGTAGACTACGACAACAGACGGGTCAGCGAATCTAGCGAGGGGATATATTTTGTCATTCTTTTTTCAGTAGTTTTTTGTGTGGATTCCAAGTCGTGAGGATAACAGTGACATTTTGAAATAATCTCCATTAAAAAAAATGTTTTTACTAATAAAGCACAAACCAAATTTAACGAAATGTAGTAGATAGTAATACATACTTAAATATATTGTATACTTTCGATTCCTAGCGTTTGGTTAAAGTCCATTTGTATTGTTAATGTAAGAATGCATTTGCAATATCGAACTTATTAAGTACTAGCTGTTGTCTACAACCTCGTACACACTTTGTAGTGTTTTTTTGTAGTTAAGTATTGACTATTGAACGACTACTGTACTAAACAGTCGAAATGTTGAAACGTTCTAGAACCTCTACAATTTGGTAAAAATCCGCTTAGTAGTTTTTTGCGGGAAAAGCGTCAAATAAAAATAAAAACCCACAAAAATTTTAATAGAGGGCTATTTTGGGTTCTGTATCTTTTACACAATACATAATAATTACAAAACACAATAATTTAAACATTTGTTAAAATTTTGTACATAATGTAGGTCGTTAATTATATTTTCAGTTAGGTATGATTTTAGACCTAAATTGTCGCGTCTTATTAACATTTTTTTAAGATGTATACGGGACACTCACGATACGTTTTATTTTATTTGTCGATATTTCGGTCTAGTTGCATAGTGTGGTCTGACGAGGTTGCGGCAGGGAGCTATAACTCTTGACAACAGGAACTACTGACAGATGATTCAGGTAGATAAATAGGTAACTACTCAGAGATGTTTGTTAAAAAAATGGTTTAAATATTCAAATCATGTTACCAGGTTTACTTTTTTTATTTTAACTTATTTTATTTTATTTGATAGGAAAATCAACAGCTAAGGCTTAAGAAAATTAGAACTATGAATTAATAACAGTCAGCCAATTACAGATTTTCACAACTAGATACAAAATACATATAGAAGCTATAACACCAAAAACGAACAACTAAATTAGGATAATTACTACATGAAAAGAATATGTTATGCATATTTAAATACTTGCTAATTTTAAATTAAATATTGACATTAAGTGACAAAGAAAAACATGTTGCATAGTAATCGCCTTGCCTATTCAACATCAGTATTAAATAAGTCCAAATAAACTCCAAAGTAAAGTGTAACTCACTTAAATTATTTAGCTAGGCACACCGAAACTAAAATCGGGAAAGACAGAGATAAACATACATAACTAGTCTATCCGAAAACGCTTATTAACAATCAGTAAATTCAAATTAAAGTTTTAATAATACAATGTTTAATATTCTGGAAAAAAAAATTGAAATGTTTTTCACTGTCTACAACTCGTCTAGGCAGAGATCCACCGCCTTTCCTATTCTTGCCGCCATAAGGGTAGCCTGTAGACCAGTGGTGCCCAAACGGTCGATCACGATCGACCGGTCGATCGCGAGAGGTTCCACGGTCGATCTTAGAGGTTAAACCAGTTAGTACCTACAAGATTTTATTTCTGAATTTCGAATATTTTTTATCTACAAATGTATGTAAATAGTAAGAGACTATGTAAAACTGCTAATAATTACTTATGATTACAACATAAAAATAAATGATAATATAAATACATGTTACTAAATTAATTACTAATTAAATTACTAATATAAATAAAATAATTACTTACTAATAGATAATAAAAAAATTACATAAAAATAAAGCGGTCGATCTTTAACCCTTAGTTTTTTCTCAAGTCGATTTTCACAGCATAAAGTATAGGCCCCACTGCTGTAGATAATTGGCTTATCACCCCAACCAGCTTTACACCAACAACAACTTTAGTATCTATTGGCCACCGTTATCAATAAAAAAACGGGTTGCACTCCGGGAGTGTCGGCTTTAGTGTTAACTTGAATATTAACATTGTGAATTTTTGATATTTTGGAATGGGTAGGGAATAGTTTTGCACGAATTACTTTAACTATCAGTATGAAAGTGCTATCATTTATGTGGTAGAATACAATATTCATTTATTTCGCTATCGTACACAAATATGACAACACGAACATTCGCGCAAGCGCCCTGCGCCGTCTTACACATTTTCGATCAGGTCACGTGTCCTGACGCAAGTTTAGAAGTTTTCCAAAAAAAGTGCACAACGCCGCTAAATAAATTTTCACTTCAAAAAAAGCCTGTATATAAATCTAAGGCGTTTTTTGATGCTACACTTTGTAAGACGAACGAAACAGGAAAGTTGATAATGCTTTTTGTTATGACCACTCGATGTCGTGTCTGTTTCAACATTAATTGATCATTGAAACCAAAGATCCCATGTAGTGTGCTTTGCCTTCGTTGATACAGGTGGTTGTTTAAGAAGCCGTTGTTTGCTGTAAGCCTATCTCAAGATGACCGTGCGACGCTACCGTATAATAACTTTATGACCTTGTACTTGCTACTCGGTCAATAAATCAGTGATTATCTGACTACCTAAAAGTAGATAGGGATTTGTATTAAATAAAATACTCGCTGCTACACAAAAAGAGAGAATTTTAATACGCGTTTGATTTAACAATTTCTTATCGATAAAATTCTAAAGCAACACATTGTTTACATCACTAGAATATAATATTTTTAACAGTTTAGTTACCTATACGATATTGAGCTTCTTGAATTTTCAACATGATGAGTTTTTCAATCTATTGCTAGCTCAGTTAACGTTGTTTTCCCATAATCATTTTTAATAAAGTAGGAGAGATTAAAATCCTTAAAATTGGTTTTCGATCTCATGTGTTAATATTTACAGTTGCATAATTTAAAATCAAAATCGTAACAAAATAAAAATAATGAAATAAAAACTTTGGTACCATTATCCTATTAATATTATAAATGCGCAAGTTTGTAAGTATGGATGTATGGATGTTTGTTACTCTTTCACGCTCGAATGGCTGAACGGATTTGTCTGAAATTTGGAAGACAGATAGATTGTGACCTGGATTAACATATAGGCTATTTTTAATCCCGATCGCACACCGGGTTTCTGTGAAAACGCGGGCGAAGCCGCAGGTAGCAGCTAGTAATTTATAACTTAGGACTTAGGAGCACTGATTGAGATATACTTATTTGTTTAACTCAATGCCAAGAATTAGTATGAAAAATAGGAGTTTCTTACAAACATTGGTACACGTAAATTTTACGGGCTAGAAGCGACTTCGAAAGTGTTGGACTTGACTTTATGAGGTCCCGAGTTCGATTACCGGTTCGGGCAACAAAGAGAAATATTGTTTTTTTTTTAATTTTATACTAAAAATAACGTTGCCCGGGATTGGAAATATGCCTGGTTGGCGATAGATTTGCCACTTATCACTTTGTGAGGCTTTCGACCGCACTTAGAGACGTTAGAGACGGCTAGTCGTGGGTGCCATAGCTTTGCATCTCCTTACATCTTCTGGGATACGGGCGCGAAGATGCTCTCACTCTCTCTCAATAGCGTACTGGAAACTTTTGAATTTCAAGAGCAGACACTTTCTAAAATACGGAATATATCTATTATAAAATACGGAAGATCTTTTAGAATGTGTCTGATCTTGAACTTGAACCAAATTTAAATAAAAACCCATGCATTAGTGGACATAAACATCACTTTCTTAATATTTTGTAACGTATTTTGTTTTAATTATAAATGCTTTCATATAACAGAACTTAAAAGATGGCTAGCCAAGTTCCGTTGACCGGAGAACATAATTTGTCAACTAATTCTAAAAGTCCACTCGATTCGAAATAGATTTGAAGTCTGACTTGGCAGCCACTTGAGATTAAACAATGGGTACGATTTAGCATCGAGATTCTAATTCTAATCCAGAAGCTAATAATAAGTATTAGAAATATGCATGGTATTTAAGTATAAAACCCGTAAAATTGCAAAAAACCAAATTCATAAGCACATTCTCTTAGTATAAAAATAATAATTCGAATCAGTTATAACTCAAACACTACTTGTCGGTTATCGATAAAAAATATTTATGGGACCAACTCTAAATCATTGGCTACCCTTCGAAAAATCAAAGTAGGTAGGTACATTCGCTATTGATTGAGGATAGTCCATCAAAAGTCCAACATTAGTTACAAATTCTAGTTCTTGTCAAGAACATTTCTTTTTTCAGAGCCTTATAGTTAACTACTAAACCCTAAAGTTGTTTCATTAATTTTTAAATAAAAAATGCACAATAAAAACAAAGAATGTGTTTATGTCTTAAAAATACACAGAATTAACATATTGACAACTAAACACAATACCAGGTCAAACTCACAAACCAAAAAATAAAATCAAGAAGGTAAATATATCACAAACACTACCTACTACTAGAGTGAAAAAAATTTGCGTCAAAAAAAATTTAGACGTGTATGTGTGATGACCCTATCTTCCGGTTGAGGAATTATCTAGTAATTTAGAATTTATTCCGTTAGTGAATTTAGTTAGTGTATAATTTGCCACCAGAAATTTTTTTAATACACAAATAAGTATAAAGGTTACTGCCCAATAGCATTCTGTATCAGTCAATTACAACAGGGGTGACAATTTGACAAAGAGTTTTACATAACAATCTCATAAAATATTATTAAAAATGATTAATATTAAATGTTAAATACATAATTTACTCATTGACCGTAGTTACATACAATAAATAAAAATAATACTAAATTTAAGCCTACATATATATACAACCTTATTTAATAAACTATATAGTTGAAAATTTTCAGTATAAATATTAAACTATAGCACCAGAATGTTCAGGTACTTAATGATAAAAAAAGAAAACAAAACTTACATAGAGCTAAAAACTACTGTTTTTCTTTAAAACTTAAAATTTTGTGTCTAAAAATATAATATGAAGCTAAATAAAACACCTGCACGTGCAGAACAAATTAATTATATTCGGATTTATTCAAACATGTCAGACGTCAGTCACGGATCACTTCCTGGCTAATTTTAATCCTCCATTATTGTGAACATTGGTGTTCAAACATGTACTTCTCAAAGTGCCTCTGAGTTTATTACCATTAATCTTGTTCCGCCATATTGGTCTGGGTCCTCTGTATATACCATCTGTCTGGTAGCTAATAAGAAACGATCATATATTAAATATAAAATGGGTCATTACCAACAAGACCACTGGCGGAAGAATGCAGTGTAGCAACTTGGCCGGGTTCACCTTCTTATGTATTCCTATCACTTTTTAACCGACTTTGAAAAATGGATGAGAATACGGCCGGTATATTTTTTTATGTAAGGATGTACATCGATTTCGCCTAGGTGAGGTGAACCGATTTACGTAATTTTTTATATACATTTTTTTATCTACTTTCACCTATTCCGCAGTTTATTTTTATAAAACTGCATCATATCAGCAATAAATTAAAAAGTATTAAATAAAAATACCTACGTTAAAAAAACTGACTTCAAAATTACAATGTATAAAATAAACAATATTAATTATGTAAAAGTATCTTCACGCCCATATCCTCGAAGAGGTAGGCAGAGGTACAACCAAGGCACCCACGACTAGCCGAAGATACTAAGTCCCACAATGTGATAGGTGGCAAGCCTATCGCCAACCGGGCACAATTCCAATCCCGACCAACATTTTTTTATTAGAGAATTGGAAAAATCCAATTTTCTTTTTGTTGGCCGACCCGGGATTCGAACCCTCATGCAGTCAAGTCCAACACCCGGACCGCTAGACCACAGAGGCGATTATGTACTACCTATTATTTATATTTATATGAGCCATATAATTGATACTAAATCTGTATTATTTTTTACTTTGTAGTTTTGAAGTCGTTTTTTTAACGAAGTTATTGTTATATGACATTGCAGTTGTTGCCATAAGAAAATCTTCACATATTGTTTTACGAATTACTTAGATCTACCCCGTCGCTCGCCGGTAGTTATCTACTGATAGATTTAAAATCTCGTCTTTGCGATTAAACCGATTGTTGGTACATTAAGTTGTCTAGTGATGTAAGATACGACCATATCGAAAAACTTTTTGACCGCCTCTGAAAAAGGAGGAGGTTACATATTCGACTTTTTATGTACGATATTCGATTACTTTCTGATTTTTTAAGGGGTTAAAACATACTTTTCTTATTTGAAAAATTATAATTTCGTGTTACGTTTGCTACCAAGTCTGAATGCAAAGAAATCAGTGATACTTATTACTTATTTAACTTGACCGCCTCGTTAGTCGGGTGGCTAGCGTGCACACCGACCAACCGCGAGGCTCGGGTTCGATTTCCGACGGGGGAGGCATTTGTGTAGAGTAATAGGTGGTAGAGTTTCGCAGCGACTCGCCTGGATTGGTACCACCGCCTTACCGATTCTAGCCGCCATAACGTCATGACGTGTTCCGGTTCGGAGGGTAAGGAGCCGGAGCCGGTAAACCTGCTTTTGCTCGAGGCCTAACATCCCGGCCTCAGGTTGGCAACGCACCATTACCACCTTTGGTGTCTCTAGGCGGCGTGAATTCCTTAACATCAGGAAATCCGTCTGCTTGTTTGCCTTCCAATATCATAAAAAAAAAAATTGGCCGAAAGTCAAGGACATGACATCGATGAAGTAATATAATTACTTTTTTGAAAAATGTCGACTAATGGCCAATGTTAATAATGTATTCCAATCTAATGGATTTCAAGCAATCGAGATAGCTGCGTATCCGGCGGCCTATCCCATACCTAATTGCCATATTTATCCTGTCCACAGATATGTTATTGGCAAGCGATAACATAAAAATAGATCAAAATATCAATCTTGGAGAGCAAGTTTTGGATTAGGATTGATTATTAATATTGGCCGTAAACAAATATAAATTAAGATAACTAAGATACAATAAATAAATAGATAATGTAATTTTTATTCAAGACAGCTAATTTTTATCGAAGTAGTTAAAACTAACATCATTAAACTAAATGCTCTACGTGAACTTGAAGCGATTAACATCGTAAACCTTTAAGTGTTTAACACAAAAACATGCACTGGCACCCGTACACCGAATTATTACGCCATTACAAAAAAATATTAAGAAAAAGTGGTCAAAGCATTGTCCCCTGTGGAACGCCAAACGTACCTGTTTAAGGGAGTCGTGTAGGCAGAGACAAAATAAGCAATTCCGAACGATCGGTCCTCTGTTTGTCTACCACTAGAGCCTTGGCTGAGTAAACATGAGGCCTCACGTCCGCAAATAGCATGAGGTCGATGCAGTCTAAGGCCCGAGTAAAATTATTCTACGGTAAACCGATGCAAGGTGAAATATAGATAAATACTCCACTCCACTTGAATAGATACTTCGTGACACTCTTGTGTCAGATTTCGAAACGCCTTTACTGGTTTCGCTTTAATTTTTTTATTTGACACCAATATGCTTGTAGAAAAATTACTACGTCATCAATTATTTGAAAACCTGAATTTTTTATTTTTGACAAATAAATACAACTATTATATTATATATTATAGCATTGACTGCATTTTTAAGTTATTTTCGTATAAAAAGTAATATTTTTCATTTTACATGGTCACAGGGGTTGGATGCTGCTTTAATAATAAGTCACACGGTACGTATTTTTTTAACAGGTCGGAAAATTTTGTAACGATTCAGATATTTAAGGCCTGACTTATATTAATGTACGAACGTTTAAAAAAATCTCAATTTTTAACATTACATTTTTTTATTTACAAAATTATTAAGCTACCTCCTTCATTCATCTTCATCACCTTCATCTTTCTATATTATGTGAATATCGGGCATCGGCAATTAGTCATTTAGTTTTGCGAGTTATATCGATATAGGTACTTACACCATTTAGTAACGAGTCTTAGGTTTGTGGTAGTGAAATATTGTGTATAAAAATACATGAAATATTCTAAAAGGGGGTATATTATATACGTACTAGTGACGTAACGAATATTCGCATTCACATTTACGGATACTGGCTTTTTTGGCATATTTGCGAATAATAAAATCAGAATAAAAATATTTGAAGATGATAGTAGGTTGATAAAACTAAAATCCATTAATTTTTAATGTTTTCAAAGTAGAAAGAAAAAGTAAATTAGCCTCGTAATAAATCACATTATCAGTATTTACCATTCACGATTATCATTTGGGTTGATATTGTTTATTTATACATTTTTCTTTACTTTGGAAATTATAAGACAAAACATATAATGCATTGTAAGAAAACAAACAAAAACAAATAATTCTAATTACTTTTTATCCGTTATAAATCGCTAATCCCACTCTAACTTCAAAATTCACTATTGAAAAGCCTGATACGAGCGGAATGACACTTCGGTCGGATGAGTTCGTTCCGTATAGTTCTTTTACTAGTCTGTGGTTCGTTCGTATAAACCTAGGGAACTACAAATGGAACGCACCTTATTGAAACTGTTATCAAGCCACCAAATTTGGGAATAAAAACCGAGTATTCGCATTCGCATTCGCGAATGTCGGTAATAGATATTCGCATTCGCGAATGTTTAAAAATGACATTAGTTAAATAACTGATACGTACATTTAAAAAAAACTTCGAAAATCGTTGCAGTTATTTGTGAATACCTGTCAATACAATTAATAAAGTCAATTTATTATTACGTAAATTGACTTTAACTCATTTAGAAATAGTGCATTGTCCCCAAAAATATGCATGCGTTAGCACGAGTAATTAAATAACAAATAAATTTGAGGTGACATCAAACAATCCAGGTATCAACCTGCAGGTCATACATCAAAGCGTCACGGGCACTCGCTCGCGGTCAGTTCGTTGAAATTAAAAATGCCTCGGGGTAAAGTAAGTATCTGACACTCTTGGGTTCCACGTAGGCGCGCCTAATGCGCGGCGAGTGGACGTCGCCCGCAGACGGACACAGTTTATCTTCCTTTAGTGTAGCAACACTGAGGGAAATAGCCCGCTCCCAAATTGTTTGCTGTTCCATTTCCCGCGCACCGAAATTGTAATCGAATTTTAAATATCAGTTTCGCCTCTGTGGTCTAGCGGTCCGGGTGTCGGACTTGACTGCATGAGGTCCTCGGTTTGAATCCCGGGTCGGCCGACATAAAGAAAATTGGATTTTTCCAATTTTCTAATTGAAATAAAATGTTGGTCGGGATTGGAAATGTAACCAGTTGGCTTGCCACCTATCACATTGTGGGACTTAGTGTCTTCGGCTAGTCGTGGGTGCCTTGGTTGTACCTCTGTCTACCTCTTCGGGGATATGGGCGTGAAGATACTTTTAGTTTCAGACCAAAGTCTCGTCGAGTCAAATTGGATTTTGTAAAAATGTTTATTAAAGCTGACCGGTTAGATGCATTTCATGTTATAATTATTTTATTGAATTGATGTTTTGAGAGTTACAACACAAAAGTTATATTTTTTAAATTTTAGACACTTGAACGTAATCTATACATATAATAAAACTAAATCTGTACCTGGATTTTTTTTCCAAAATGATAATAATTATTGCTACGTATTGTATACAGGACACAGAAGCCAAAACCCAAAATTTTATTGTCAATTTATCTATTTGTCTGTTCACGTTTTACGCAAAAACTACTAAACGGATATTAAAAAAGTTTTAATAGTTGTAGTCAGGTCAACTTTGGGCATACATTTTATTGCAGGAATTTTCCCGTGATGAGCACTAACTACAAAAAGTCACTTCATCATGTGTACGAAGTTGCGGGAAGCAACATAAACAATATTTGGATAACAATACCACTATTAACCAAAAACTTAATTCATATATTAATAAAGTATTTGCACACCAAAATACGGTAGAATAATTCACGCCTATATAACCCAAACAGATAGGCAGAGGCACAAACAGGGCACCCACGACTAGCCGAATACACTAAGTCCCACAATGTGATAGGTAGCAAGCCTATCGCCAACCGGGCACATTTACAATCCCGAGCAACATTTTTTTTATTAGGAAAATTGGAAAAACCCAATTTTCTTTTTGTTGCCCGACTCGGGATTCGAAACCAGGACCTCATGCAGGCAAGTCCAACAACTGAAATGCTAGACCACAGAGGCGATAAATATTTTTGTAACATCTTATTAACACACATATTCAGCAAATAAATAAATTTCATTGAAACTGCGGCAGTATGTGAAGATATAAATTTTAAAGGTTGATAAATGGTACTTACTAGTAATGATTGCTTAATGATATGCTATGAACAGGTAGTGCATCTATCATGTAGCTAGTAAGCGTGTCAAATTGACCTATAACGATACCTGTGTAAAATGCATCGTTGGCTAAATTATGACGAGTTAGATTGTCGAAACTTAATAATAATGATGATGACGACGCATAAGGTTTGTAGCAAAAAGATTTCCTTAATAATAATAATAATAATAAATCATCTTTATCCTATCCTATTAATATTATAAATGCGAAAGTTTGTAAGTATGGATGTATGGATGTTTGTTACTCTTTCACGCTCGAATGGCTGAACGGATTTGTCTGAAATTTGGAAGACAGATAAATTGTGACCTGGATTAACATATAGGCTATTTTTAATCCCGATCGCACAACGGGTTTCTGTGAAAACGCGGGCGAAGCCGCAGGTAGCAGCTAGTTTCACATAAACCTACAAGAGGCACTTGTGACGGGTCTATATAATAATAAATCTACCACCATTATATTAATAATTTATTGTTATTGTCTCTTTACAATATCATGGTGAATTATCAAAGTCTTGATTTACTAATGGAGTCATAGGGAAATTAAGAAAAATAATCAGTTTTTATTTCAGATTCAGCATTTACTTATTGAAATTGAAGTTGGTTTTTTTCAGTTTTACTGCAAACTTTTTACTGCACTAAAATTGTCCTGTGAACTTCAAATTTCTTTGAAATTCAAATTTGATAAACATCTGTATCTTTTCCCTTATTTAAATTTACAGTTTGCAATGATACAGAAAAGAAATATATCTCTACCAAATATGATCTCGTTTTCCGATCAAACGCGCCAGATATCCCGAGGGTTCCCCGTAACGTAATACTGCTATTATGCCCAATGTTTATTCACGCACAATTTGCTAGCCGCGTTTATTTAGTGCTGGCAACATTGGAAGCGTTAGATATGCATGTTTTTAATGCGGTTTCAACAGTTGTTATGATAATTATTAATAATATGAATTATGTTTCACATTATGGGGTCTTTTTCGCCTTTATATGCTCTTGCCGCGACGAAAAAATTTGTGAACATTAAGTATATGGGTATTTATTTCCTCTGGATCTGATGACAGACATATGCACTGTTTACAGCTTGACCGCATAGATGGTACCTACAACTAAAACTTAATAACCAAAAGCATACCAGTAACAAACTTATAACATCCCTATTTTTCCGTGCGGGGGGCTAAAAGTCAATATTAATATAATTATGTAATGATAATTGTGTGAAAATGGATGTTGGTGGTGGATGTCAAATTCAAAATGTAAAATACTATCCTGCTAACAATCCATAACAAAATTCTTTTATTTAATCTCAACAAACATGTTGGAAACAGCGAAAAGCAAAAATGGCGGCAAACGGTTAAAGAAAATCAATTTAAGAATGTTAAATTCGAAAATACTTGTATCTTAAAATATGCAATGGTGGATTTGAGAATGCTTATAGCGTCCGAGGAGTGCATTTGATAACGGCCAATTGGCGTAAAATTGGGCAGGGTGAGAGGGATTGGCGTGCGCCTGACGGCTCGGACCGCGACAATTACTGACGCCTTTTGTGTCCAATGTTTGCTTAACTAGCTCAACTGTGCAGCTTCTTTTACAAAATTTTATATAACTGCCCAAAATTTAATACTAGTTTCGAGGTTTATGTATACGAGTAAATGTCGAAGTTATGCAAAACTTTGGATGATGGTTATTCTTTAAAAATGTTTTTTCATAACATTTTTTTAATAATTTTGATGTTAATATTTTAAGAACATTAAAATGTCACCTGATATAAACTTCCAAACCTGTAGGCAGTCCTTTTGTAGTAGCAAGAATAGTTAGTGTTATATTAGCTGACCGGAGAATTTACATTTCAAAATGTAAAATTAGTCTATAATTCATTAATAGGTTGCCTGATTTTGCATATTCCTTTTTTGTTTTGTATTACATGCCTTATCAATTATTCTGTATTATTTTTCAACTCATAGGTAAGTTTTGTAGTTAAGAAATTAGACATAACAACACTCAGTATAAAGTGACCAAATAACTTGATATCTGGAATGTAGATAAAACATTTTAACGTAAAGGTCATCTTACATCTACATACGTATCTTCACGACAAAGCAGAGAGTACGGGGTGCCAATTGAACAAAGTTCGCCGGGTCGGCTAGTATACCTATAAACAAAATATATGCTTTGAACTCAAACGAAATAACATCTTGAGTAATAAGTTTCTGCTACACTGTTCACGTCACATTGCATTAGGCATAGAAAACCTACGCATTTAATCTAAGTAGTTCAATCTTTGGTGTAATTGTAACAGGTTTACTGCAAGAACCTAGTTAATAAAATTAAAAACTAATTACAAGTGAACAAAGTTCGCCGATTCGGCTAGTTTTTAATATAAATATAAAATAATGATGTTTGCGTTAATACGTTAGAACATATCAAGGCAAACATCCCAAGCTTTATACAATATAGCAAGTAAATGTGTTTTGCGTCTTTAAAGGGTAGCCTAGTTAAAATATTGGGGACAGAGCTAGGACCCTACCGAGTAACGGGACCTTCTATTACAAACTTATTTGCTGTGAAAACATGGACATTTGTCCTCACTGTCCCTTCTGATATCTAGGCCCAATCAATTTTGTCGATACAATGTTTAGTTAATATAGGTATTCGTTTTTGACATGGGAGTGAGCATCTGCCATAAATCAAGTTTACTTTATTTGCATCAAGTTATTACCCGATTGACGAAAATCGGGGTTAAATTATTCACAATAAGTCATAAGTTGTCATAATCTGCCATGTCAGGGTCTTGGGAAAAGTAGAGTGAAAAAGAGTAGAGAGAGTAAAAGAAAAGATTACGCTTCAAGTGCGATTTGGCGCCATCGAAAAAAAGATGCGTTACACTAATTTCTTCAAGAATAATTCATTTGCTCACGTTATATAAAAAAAAAAACACCAAATGCAACCAAAATTATTTTTTTCTACCAATGATAGTAAGATGCTGGCTTGTGTCAATAACTATGCAAAAAGTGCGCCAACTTTTTTCTCGATCCCGGACGCCAAAACTCGATACAGTGTCTATGAGCGCTTGACACGTAGTTTCGAATTTTGATTTTTTTTAATTTTACATGCTTGTTTATGTACTTAACTTAATTATAATTAATTTTATTGACTTTGTTTCCTAGTGTTTAATGTTAAACTATGTCCTTATACAGTCATACTGAAAATTATATTCTCATCTGATCTTCATATAGACAATTGAATTCTCGATTACTTCTTCTTTGTTTCACTTCTTCGCGTTACTTTATGTAATTCATGCCATAAATTATTTAATACAAAATTAAAGGTTTTTTTTACAAAGTTTTAACAATAATTTGATGAAAATTTCTTTCAGAACAGAAGAATACTACGTTTTAATTTAATGATTACATGTAGGCTTTGGATTTAATTTTAACAGTGTTCTATGGTGTGATTTTGGATGAGATAGATTATCCTTTACAAGTATTCGTAGTTTTTGTAACGCATCTAGATTACTACAATAATATACACAAATTCGTAAATACATCAAAATTAAGAATCATTTAACAACACGACATTTTTAATACGTTTCAAATTATCGCAGGCGCAATCTAAGCACGCTACATATCTATTAAAAATCCATAAAAAGATTCCCTCACGAGATAACAAATAGCGCTTTGACATTTACACAAAGAATCTCGGAGCATAGACAAGGTTAAACTTATTTCGATGCACAGAAATGATATCGCGTACAGCCAAAGCAGCACGGAGTTCGGACAATAGCGTAAGACTTGGGGAGTTATTATTGAAAGACCCTTTTCGATCGTGAAGTGTTGTGTAAATAGAATGAACTCCGAATTCGATCGAGCATTATATGTGGAATATTGCTGCTGCAGCGATGTTACAATAAAATAATGCGGGAATATATTAGAAAATGTTTTAGAATGTGATTTTCTTTACGTAATATTTGGATTGTCGTATTTTGTAGAAAGCTTGGTTCTCATCTATAAATATGACAGTTTTATGTTTACAGTATGCTTCGAATATTTAAATCTATCTACGGATTTATATAATATCTACCTACTGTTTTTTAAGTTAGTGAACTGGTCGTATAAAAGATGAATGGTCCTAGGCTTCTTCTGATTCAAATTCTGATTCAGAATTCTTAATTTGCATAGAGCAGTAGGTACTTGTGCGTATCAGTATTGGCTTAAAACTACCACCAGATCGGAAATGTAGCTACACACAGAGGAAACCCTGAAAAAGGAATTTAAATCAAACAGAACTTAAAACCAGAACTACTCCAGAATCACTAAGTGCCCCAAGGAAAGAAACAGTCATAGTTATATTTTTACCCGTCTCGTATGAGTATAGCGTATGAGTATAGACTACATAATAAATTATTGTACTATTAGTACTAAGAGCAAACTGTAGAATCAAAACAAATGACAATTTTTAATCTTGAAAAGTAACTAAAATAAAAATTTCCAGTCGTGAATCGTCTAGTGTCATTACGGGATAGCGGTGCACTTAAATGTTGCCAGCGCGAAAAGTTTAATTCCACGTCTGTTATTAATTTTTTCTACCAATGATAGTAGGATGCTGGCTTGTGACAATGTAATTAAAAAATTAAACACCGCGTTCTGAAACAGGGAAGGTTTCATTTTTAATATTGCGCAAATCTTTATTTATAACTATTCTCACTTTACGGTTTTAAGCGTAGTGTACATTATAGTATGATTGTATCGGTTAATTTAATTGCAGTTTATCTGATTTTCACGCCTATTGCCAAGTTTTAAAAACTTGGCATAAAATTTAGGAATTCTGTTTATTTTGATGGTACTAAAAATCAAACTTTCTAGACATCACTTTGGGTACGATTCCAGGGTCAAACAGCTCAAAAACAAGTATTTTTTTTAACAAAAACGACGTAGTGAGGGAATGGTTATCTGGGTGGTGATCTGCCCAATAAAGTTGCTAAACTATTCCAAGAAGCGCAGTCAGAACTGATTAAGTTTCCTCTTGATGGTTCGGGACTCTTGAGTAGACCATCTGCCTTCCTGTCACAGAGGCGATCAAAGGTCAAATTAGTCATGACCAACAAGATCACTGGTGGTAGAGTGTTATGATTCAACTTGTTCGGGAAAAGATCTACAGCTTTACCTATTCTTGGCGCTACAATGACAGTCCGTAACGTAGGTTAGCCAGTAGACTGGCAAAATTGGCTTATTAACGTCTTACTTTATCTTACTAACGGCTTATTAAATTGTAGTGTCTATAGGCCACGGCCGTTTCT
>NJDC01002432.1:49747-82221 GCA_002245475.1 Calephelis virginiensis
AAAATTGATTAAGTTTCCTCTTGATGGTTCGGGACTCTTGAGTAGACCATCTGCCTTCCTGTCACAGAGGCGATCAAAGGTCAAATTAGTCATGACCAACAAGATCACTGGTGGTAGAGTGTTATGATTCAACTTGTTCGGGAAAAGATCTACAGCTTTACCTATTCTTGGCGCTACAATGACATTCCGTAACGTAGGTTAGCCAGTAGACTTGCAAAATTGGCTTATTAACCCAGCCATAGAGCAGCGAGACAGAAAGTTTGTAGTGTCTATAGGCCACGGCCGTTTCTTACCATTAGGCAGGACTTGTGCTGGTTAACATTAAAAAAAATTGGTAGAGTGGTGAGCATCTCACTCGGTTTGTTAGATCTAGTGAATAAATGCCAGTGCATTAAGCGTTGCTTGCACGATTATTGTGCGTAAATCGTTAACCGTAAATGATCATATTATGGTCGAACACGTGGCGATGTAAAATGTTTTAATGTTATGGAAGGGTTGAAACGCACGATGGTTAAAACAATCACCAACATCAATTTTCAAGATTGGTGTCAGTGGTGATCAAATTTAAAGCCAAGCACCAATCTGTCTAGATCTGAACGGAATTGAGAGAACTCTACCACTACTAAGCGGTTACTCTCCAATATTATGCCGTCAGGGGTAGGTAGGACTGCTTGTCTAGAAGAATGAGAGCATTTGAGCACCTATTCAAAAGTTAGTACTTTAGATTAATTTAATTTCCACAATGACGACGTCAAGTAGCTTTGGGCACGTCAATATGGGCGGTTTGATTGCCAGCGTAAGCCTATATGCCAGGCAGAAAAGATAGATTCATATAGATGTATATCTTCTTACAGAAGTTTACTGGTTACCATTTGCAAGTTGGTGGATGATCAAACATTGATGCCAAATATGTAGTTGATACCATTCTGGTAATGTTTATTAAATGTACCTATAGGAAAGCTCTGTCATTACACACCTAAACGGCTGCTTCAGTTTCCAGACTAATGACGTCAACGTCGGGTGGCATGGGTCATGTCAACAACATGGGTGGGCTGGCTGCGTGCGCAGGTCCAGACGCTAAGCCTATGCAGTTCCCACTGGCCCAGAGGCGGAAGAGAAGGGTCCTTTTCACACAAGCACAGGTAAATTACATTTTGTTTTAATTTTACAATAAAAAAAATAAAATTTGTACACAAAACATATACTCTAGCATTATTTTATTGAATCTGGCGTTACTTTGCGGAAATCCATTATTACAGATGTAAAATAAGCCTTATTTTACATCTATTCTAGCATTAGATAAGTATTATAAAACCCACCATATTATTTTAAAGTTCAGTAGTATTCCCATGAAAACAACTTGAATAATAGGAATGAAAAACCTAATTGCTAAGGATCCTTGGGTACCTAGTTTCTGTTAATTCATAAATTCACTAACACACGTTTACATATTCATTAAATAAATTAATAAATTAACATCTCTGGATAAATTTAATTTATTATTTTAAAAAATTAAGTTAGATTAAAAACATGTTATGCAGGTATTATTTGTCAATACTAAATACTGTAACAAAGAAATACTAAACGCAGATAGCTTCTGCCGTCTAACGGTCCGGTGTAAAGTTTTATGTTCGATCCGCGGGTCGAAGAGAAAAAAAAAATTATTCTACTTCTTAATAAAAACAAGGTTGCCCGTGATTGGATATATGTGCGTAGGTAGTTGGCGTATGTATCTACCCCATTGCAGAACTTAGTGCTTTACAGGCGTGAAAGTATTTTTAATAAAACAGATTTAATCCAATAATCACTCAAAACCTAATTACATAAATATAAAAATTCATCATTCGCGAATCTTTCCCGAAAATCGAACGCGAGTTTCGCAGATTAATATAGTCACTGTGTCACACTTTTCGTGCATACAAGCCGGTTTCAGGAAACTTTAACACCGTCCTCTGATAAAACCCAAACAATTTGATCGTGATATGTCAACCAGGGGTGTGATTATATATTTCAGTTGCCAGCTCAAAATGGAAAAGTGTACATCAAATGACGTCATTTGTGTTTGCTATCTCTATTGCATATCTGTTGGTCACTGGAGATAGCAAATATAAAACACGTCATTTGACAGCTATTTGTTGTAAACTTTTCCATTTTAGTTGGCAACTGAAATACATAATCAGCACCCAGGTCTCCCTACACTCACCTACATTCACCTACATTCGTATTGTATATCTTTTAATAGTCATTCTTTTCACATTACCAAACCACTGGAGCATGCCGTTTAAATTTTATTTTATTTAATTTTAAAACCAATAAGTACTTTCTTTCAGTCCAACTCTTTCTCGGATGCTGCTGCTAATATGCTCAGTGAAGGCAGCACCACAGATATTCTGTTACGCTTTAATTTTGACCGCAATTATCCTACTAAATATCGCTTCCGTAAACTAACGTTGGGATTAGCCCAGAATTATTCAAAGCGAATCTAGCAAACTGACTCATGACTTCGCTTTTAAATAGCTTACTCGGCGCTTCGTTCACACTACTCCCAGCACACACTCTCCTTTCCAAATCTATATTCGTGGTGTTCCTTCCATTCTTGCTGAAACCTGTCTCAAGATATACAATTTCATTAACTTGTTTCAGTAGGTACTAAGTACATCGCTATCGTCAACTAAAATATATGGTGTATGATTTATGATTTGTATCTTCACGCCCATATCTCCAAAGAGGTAGGCAGAGGTACAACCAAGGCACCCACGACTAGCCGAAGACACTAAGTCCCACAATGTGATAGGTGGCAAGCCTATCGCCAACTGGGCACATTTCCAATCCCGACCAACATTTTTTTTTATTAGAAAATTGGAAAAATCCAATTTACTTTTTGTTGGCCGACCCGGGATTCGAACCCGGGACCTCATGCAGTCAAGTCCAACACCCGGACCGCTAGACCACAGAGGCGTCATTTATGATTTGTTTAGTTTAAAATGTTGCGTGTATCGGAAAGCTATCTTCATGCTGACGTCTAGGTATTTTTCAAAGCTGGACGCTAGGAAAAATCCTGTTTGCGTATTATGTTTGAACTAGACTAGCGAGTAGACACTCACCTAGACTATCAGTCGATTTGCTTAACCAATACGTAAAGGGACCATTAGATAAGCACATTTCAATTGTTTTTTCTGCATCTTGCAAAAAAAAACATATGTGATTTGCATTTCTACCACACATGATGCGATCACTATAATATATTCTCATCACGTTTTCGAAATTGGTGAAACTTTTGTTCATTTCGCACTGCATGAACACTGTTGGTTTATTTGCGGGCCCTCCAGACAGGGGGAACGGTATTTGCCGATCATTTTACAAATAAATTTAGAGGGTCCCCTACCTGATACTGAAGTACCTATAATGAATCCCATTCAAAATGCGTTTCTTTGCATCTTTTTTTTTAATAAATAAAATTAAACAAAAATCGTCTATTTTTCCTTGCAAAATTATTGAAAGTTTAATAGCTATACATACCTATAGAACGTAATCCATACATACTTATAAAATCGTAATACA
The DNA here is from genome assembly GCA_002245475.1 of Calephelis virginiensis. Taxonomy (NCBI): domain Eukaryota; kingdom Metazoa; phylum Arthropoda; class Insecta; order Lepidoptera; family Riodinidae; genus Calephelis; species Calephelis virginiensis. Next base: position 53,309 of record NJDC01002432.1, read on the forward strand.
TAAAAGATAATATTTCATGCTCGTGGATTTACAACCAAGGTTGCAAGGGTACAACCAGGGTACGCACGACTGGCTAAGTCTAGACTATTTCCACAATGTGATAGGTGGCAAATTTATCGACGACCGAGTACATTGATAAAACACATTTTCTTTTGGTTACCCGGTCCGGGATCAAACCGGAGACCTCGTGAAGTCAAGTCTAACACCGGACCCCTAAACCACAGAGACGATCCAATAAAATAATTCTTCTCCGTTAGTTGTCTACCGTATCACGCTAAAACCACTTAATCAATTTTTATAAAAAAATATTAAAATCGGTCAAGTAGCTATGATATTTTTGACTATACGAAAACTGTAACAAAGTATTTACATCGGATGTACTCTAAAATAGGCTATATTCTCAAGTTGATTATATACTTTATAACTCAAGACTCCGTTTTTGTTTAACAATTAAAAAAAGGTATTTTTTATATTTTTTATTGGCTAGAATATATTCCCAATTAGATACCCGAGCCGATTGTACACTTACCACTCAGGAGAAGTCAGCAGAGATGTGTGATCGATTAATAGCAACGGGTCGCGTGTCGCAGCTGTAAAACTAATCACAAAGTAGTGCAGTTTATGGCGGGTTTTACGAGGAGGGGAGCTCAATGTAACCTTATATTAACTACCGCCGATTGTTTAAATACGTTTCGTATATGATACTTTTGTCTACTTTGAGTTAGTCTTTTGGGCTACAAAAGTAAAAAAAAAGAGTATCTTAACGCCCATATTTCCAAAAAGGAGGCAGAGGTCCAATCCGGACGCTCATGACTAGCCGTAGGTACTAAATCCCACTATCTATATGCTAGGTGGCAAGCCTATCGTCAGCTTGGCACTTATGTAATTTCCCGTAACGTTATTTTTGAAAGAAAATTGATTTTTTTAAGTTGCCCGATCCGCAAATCGAACCGGGTACCTTTTATAGTTGGGTAATGTTGAGCAACAACACCGAATCACTAGACCACATAGCTTGAAATATTTATCCGTCTGTAGCTTGAGATATTTACAAGAGAGCTCATTTATTTCTTACGTAATAATCCAGAGAACATAGCGGTGTTAGTCTGCTTTAAAGGATGGCGTACTCGGTAAACTTAATAGGCAATTATAATATACTAGCTGTTGCCGACAACTTCGTCCACACGTTGAAGTGACCATGGGAACCAATCATTTTCTCGCGGTAAAATGTACCTTTATGTTCAGCCGGGATTTAAGCTCCCTACTACTACACAACATTTTATAACTAGAAGTGTCCGTTTTGCGTGAAAACTGAACAGACAAACAAACAAACCGACAAAAATGTAATAGCTCTCCTTTTTGGCTCTGTATTTTGAATACAATACGTAGTAAATAATGTTTTTTTTAAATGTTTCAAAATATTTTATTATCTACTGTTTTATACCATATATACAATAAGAGCAAAGCCATATACCACCACATACCATGTATATATTAAGAGTCAGTATACTAGTAATCGTGGTTAGAACTTTGACTTAAGTTGTTTGAAGAAGTACAGTAAGCAACGCAGATATCTGAATCCTTTACAATATTTTGTATTGTTAATGGGTCAGATATTTGCGTTGTTTATTGTGCAACGTCATAAACAATCAAAATTTTATGATGCCATAACCTGAACCATGCGTGAGGGATATCATGACACTTGCTTTATTTTACCAATTGCTCTACCATAATAGAAAATGTGACGAGAACTGCTGTGGTAGCGACAAGAATAAATAAAGCTGTGGTACAAATCTGAAAGAAACTAAAAATCTCTAACACTTGTTTCTAATATAATTTGTAAGGACATTTAGAGTTAAAATAAAGAAAGCGCATTAAAACTGTAAGAAATCGACTCGAATTTTATTATTACTTACCTAAAAGACGAAGTACCTGCACAAAGCAGGCAATATTAAATATAACCCCAAAATCACTTATAGGAAATTTTAATATTGTTTTGTTTTCGATAAAAGAAGCATCAAAATCGGTTTCTAAAGTATAGACGAAACGATAACCTCCTTTTTAACCGAATTTAAAAAGAGGAGGGTAACACTGAATACTTTTTAATATTTTTAGGGTTCCGTAGCCAAAAGCCAGAAAAACGGTACCCTTATAGATCCATCATGTATATCTAACTGTATATCTGTCCGTCCGTATGTCATAGCCACTTTTTTCCGTAACTATAAGAATTATGCTTATGTGCAAAGTAAAGAGTTATTTTATTCCATTCTACTGTAAACTTACCGGTGAAACTTGGTAAGTAGATGTATTCCGTGAATCGCATTAAGATTTTCACAGTGAACTAGAAAAAGAAAACAATAAACAAATTTTGGGGGTTTCCCGTAATTAAAACTAGAACTCTCCAATTTTTTTTCATCAAACCCATTAGTGTGCGGTATCTGTATCATTTTTGAAGACATATCCTATGTCTTCAAAAATGATACTGAGGTTTCTAGTATATATTTTTTTAAACTGGGCAGTTTTTTAATCTGAAATGTTTTATTTCTAAAATGATAGTATCACTTCCAAAGTGGTGAAATGTGTGTTTAGAAGTTACAGAAGGAAGCTCCTGACTTGAGAACGAAGAAAATGTGCATTACCATTTCAGATTTCACCAAAAATTGGTTCGAAATAGATCTAATGGTCGTTTTTCTGCCACTGCTTATGAACTGAAAGACATGGGCGCAGCAACTATATAGTCTACCATTTTCTTTGTCTGCTCCCTCTATACAGAATATTGGCTACGCCCTTGCTGAAAGAACTTTTATATTATGTTGTTGCTACGGAATCCTTCATGGGCCAGTTCGATTTGCACTTGGCCTCTTTACGTGATTACTCGGTCAATTGCGATCCGATTTTTATGGTTCATTTTGGAAAGGTAGGTCATGATTTCAATGTGGTCGTATTACAATTTTATCATGGCCCCATTATAATTTTATCATATTAAGGAATGCAGAAATTATCATCTATCTTTATGACGTTGATACTTTCTATTTTTTAGATTTTCGGTAAAAGAGTGATCAAATCTTGGTGATAAAGTAATTGGAGTAGTTTCTTTCAGTTTTATTGCGCATAATTATTGGAAACTGTTTTCATATGCAATGTATAAATTCTACCGAAAAAAACATAACTCCTGGCATAGAAATCTGAACAGAATTTAGGCTGTGGAGTTTCAACACTTCCATTAGTTTACATGGTCCTGTTGAGGGCTTTTAAACAGGCGAGCTATTTTAAATTTTCTTGTAAAAAATGCCGTAGTTGGGAAGTACACTGTCATTTCTTAACACTTTCTATTTAGATAAACGTTAAATTCCTTAGGCATATTAAATGGAATTGTGAGTATTTTGAGAAAAAAAAAATCTTCTTTGTGATGTAGTGATTCGGTACTTAACTTGACATTCGACGGTAAACCTGGGTTTGATTCCCTGGTGAAGCGTAAAGAGAAAATGTGTTTTTTCAATTTTCTATTAAAAACACATTTGATGCCCATATCCCCGAAGGGGTGGGCAGAAGCACAACCAGGGAAGGGAGGAATTAGCCTGCCCATGATTACCCGAAGCCACCAAGTCCCACAATGAGATAGGCGACAAGCCTATCGCCAACCGAGCACATACCCAAACCCGGGCAGCGTTATTTTTATTAAAAAATTAAAAATATACCTACATTTTCATATTTTTTTGTTAGTCGACTAGGAGATCAAACCCAGGACCTCAAGAAGTCAAGTCCGACGCCGGAACGCTAGACCACAGACACGAATAGAACTTTAGAATATGTAAATTTTGTTAAACAGTATGTATCGCACTGGCAACATTTGTTTGTGGTTATGGGCATTGTCTGTACCTCCCTCTGTCTTTGTGATACATCTCTATTCTCTATGGTACCTCTTACTTTGTGAATGCTGAACGTGTGCTCGGACTTCCTCTGTACTTTTTGCTTAGTGGATCAGACTAGGTATGTCGTTATTATTAAGTTCTATCGCTGATTTTTAATTTCGCAAGATAGCAGTATTTGTAAACATTTTGAACTTTTAACAATCATAACATTAAAAACTTTAATAATCCCAGATAAAACCCATTTATAACTTAAGATATTTGATATTTTCCATCGTCGGCGCTTGGTAAAAATGAATTTATAGTTACACATCAAAAATAATATTGTTGAGTAGTTTAAGTTTTAGCCCTGATGATGCTGTATAAGCGAAACCGGTAGGCTACTAATTACAAAGTAATAAATTATAAGTGATAAGTAAAACAGTACAAGTGTTTCTTTCTTTTAAAAATATGAATATAACTTAAGAAACTATTCGATCACGTCAGCTTTCAAACGAAAAGTCAAAATCCGAATCGATCTATTCATTTAGGAATGACACAAATAGACCGACAAACACATACCCACACATCATAGAGAAGTCAAACTTATAACACCCCAATCCTATAAATCTGAATTGGAAGAAAACTTTTTGACTGGAGTGAAGGCGCGGGAAACTCTTAGCTTTCATGCTGAATAACCTTTTTTCAAATGTCATTAGAATCAATTCTTTACTACCTTAACTACATGTCAAAAACAAAGACAATAAAAAGTGCCAGAAGTTTTAGTTTTTACCGTCTACAGAACCCTGAAATCCAGATATCACCAAACAAAACAACTCTTATAAAACAATCCAATAGAGCATTCTAAAAACAATATAACAATATCTGTCTGTGTGTTACAATGTCGAGTGGCGAATGGGAATAGAATTAATTACAGGGAGCCAGCGTTGCATATTCTCCCTGGGGGCGGGGCCACCACCGGAAAGGGCGGGGCGAGGGGCCCCCTCCAAATTAAATAGCTGAGTTGGGACCTGCCAGGTGGAATGTTTAATTACGTATATATGGATGGTTCCTTGAGGTGCTTTCATATTCATTGGTTTTATAAAATTAAGTATAAAGGTGTCACTGTTCCGTGTGACGTAATATCACAATTGATCTTTTGAGGGTTCCGTACAAGTATTAACAGTGACAAATGCGTCACTAAAATACTCTTATTCTTAATTTATGTCTTGATTGTAATTGCAGTTTTGCTCAAATATTAGAAGGCACTTTTTAACGTAGAGATGAACAGTTGTAGAAACAAAATGTCTGCCGATTTAACACTGTAAAAAACTTATTTGTGAAAATGATATCTCTTTTGGTAATCATATCAAGCTGGAGCGGATGGACGATTTTTGTTAATATTTTTTTTTGTGTTACTTATTGTCAGGGGAAGGCTCTTACGAAGAGAAAACCTGGAAAAAATGCAAAAATAGGGAAAACAGTACATAAATTTTTCCCATACAAAAATAATATCAAGTGGTACAAAGTCGTCGGGTAGGCTAGTATAGTATATAGTAGTATAAGAATGAAAATGAATCTATATTTCCCTTGTTCGTCGTATTATACGTGAACGGGTGGAATTATATCGTTACTTCTTTTTTGTTTTTTTAATTATTGTCGAAAGAAGGTTCTTATGAAAGACAAAATGTTATAAGTTTATTTTAATAGCTATAATTAGAACAGAACGACGTCTGTCGGGTTAGCTAGTCTCAAATATATAATACTCTTTCCTCAGTGTTTGTAACAAAACTTCTTCGAAATGACTTGAGCGATTGTTCTTTTTTTTTTGGTTAGCAAGAGTTTACCTAGGGCAGCCTTTCCCAAAGTGGGCGATAACGCCCCCTTGTGGGCGCTGGAAGCCTAGAGGGGGGCGGTATAAATCTTGAAAAAAATGTTTTTTTTTTTAAACTAGGCGCAACAAATATGTTATTGAGGTTATTGACAAGAAAAAAACGAGGGGGGGGCGCCACAAAACAACTGATTTTCAAAGTGGGCGTTACATGAAATAAGTTTGGGAACCTCTGACCTAGGGCATGTAGTCCGGATTCAGTACTAAGTACTATCATCTCAACTATGTTTGCTTTGCCATAAGTACAAAACTGTTACTTCGTTCTAGTTTAAGAATAACCAACTTTATGTACAGTAAGCAACGCAAATACCTGACCCCTTTAGAGCACTTTGAATATACCGTTTGTACAGATTTATACAGATATTTGTGATGGTTAATGTACACAATGGAGTAAATATTATACCTACATTATTACCTTTATCTCATTTATCTATACTTAACTATAATGAAACAGTAACAAAACGTAATCTGTATAAGATATATTTTATAAAAACAATGATGTGTCTGTTTGTCTGATCACTTTTCACGCAAAACCTCATAAACTTTTACCACATTTTATATAGTGGTAGCTTCTAGTCCGCTTCAACATTAAGGATTCCTTTTACTACGGGAAAATAAATAAATAAATATTCCTGGACAAGTCACACAAATTGAATCTTACCCCAAAGTAAGCAAATTATATGCTTGTGTTATGGGTGTTAGTCAACGATACAAATACATAGAAATACTTAAATAGATACCAGAATAAACTTAATAGACACCCAGAAATGCAGACGTCTAAATGTTCATCACACAAACGCCTGCCCCCGTCGGGAATCGAACCCGAGCCTCGCGGTTGGTCGATGTAGTTAGGCGTGTATGCTAGCCATTTCACCAACGAGGCGGTCAAAATCTTTCGTTCTAATCATTAACCACGAAAATTCACTTTAACATGTGTACGAATTCGCGGGGAATAGCTAGGCAATTACAGTTGCAGCCTAATTACCTACGCAGGATATATTTGATGATAAACTCTGACCATCTTATAAATATATACATACGTCAGTACCCCAAGGGTTAAATAAATGCTAAACCTTGGATTAATTTAGTCTATGTCAGTGTTTCCCAAACATTGTTCGGTCATGGCATGGTAATTTTCAAACTGCCTCTCTATGACCCATTCGACACATTTAAATAGAAACTGCATCCAGTAGGTTACTTTACCTACAGTTCTTACCCTAAAACTTGGTCTCGTCAAGCTGCAAAAACCCGTTTAAACTGTCTGACCAGAATGTCTATGATTGGCAGAGAGAGAGGCTTGGTGAGATGAAGTTTTCACGTCTCTGTCGATTGTTATCGAATGTTGCGTCCCAGTATTTATTATACGAGTAAATGGCCCGTTACCGGGTTGCGACCCGTCATTTGGAAAACACTGGTCGTTGTTTATTAATAAAACTGTGAAAGTAGGCACTGAATAAAATTAATGAATTCATCTTATCTAGAAATTACATTTATCATGTCTTCGGAAGTAGCAGAAGTATCTTCACGCCCATATCCCCGAAGAGGTAGGCAGAGGCACAACCAGGGCACCCGCGACTAGCCGAAGACACTAAACCCCACAATATGATAGGTGTACCTAAAGCCTATCGCCAACCGGCCACACATCCAATCCCGAGCAACATTTTTTTTATTAGAAAATTGGAAAAACCAAACGGGACCTCATGCAGTCAAGTCCAACTCTTGAACTGATAGACCACAGAGGCGATAAAGTGAGTGTATTCGGTATTTATTCAAATCAATTTACTGACAGCTAGGTTAAGCTGGTATAGGAAACTGCTACCTATACTTACCTGCTGCCATATTTTATAACTGGTATTTTTAAGAACTCTGTTTTGAATCCCGATTGCATTGGCAGCTTAAAATATGCCTTGTTTCTGTTTTTAAATCTTTTGAAACATAACAAATTTAATGGTCGGTCTGTGGTCTAGTCCGGTATTAGCTGAGACTACAGTAGGTCTCGGGTTCCAATTCCCGACTCAGATAATTCAGGAATGTGATTTTTGGCGATTGGTTTGCCACCTATCATGTTGTGGGCTACACGTACTTTCCGAAGATACCTTCGCTTACTCGTGGGTGTACCGGTTGAAGTACATCTGCCTACCTCTTCGGAGATAAAAACATGGATATACTTTTTATAAAAATACATCTAGTATAACATTTTAAATGGTTTAATTTTTCTGTTCAGGTGTACGAACTAGAACGAAGGTTTAAGCAGCAGAAGTATCTTTCTGCGCCGGAGAGGGAACATCTCGCATCTTTAATACATCTAACGCCAACGCAGGTAAGACTGTATTTTGTTATAAATCTATACCAATCTAAATGAAATGCAATGATTTTTTTGTGATAACATAGCGAGCAGCCTTCTTCTAATAATGAGAGATAACCGTGGCTTTTAGACACCATAGATGTTATAGATCTGCTGTCTTGTGGCCGAAGTGTAACATGAAAATGTCGTTATGGCGGCAGGAATAGGTAAGGCAGGGATCCCTACCTGGACGTAATTCACTAACAGCGCTCTTGTTATTTAACCATATTATTAACTCTACTGATTTAACCTTTGTTGGCGTCTTTTATTTCAATATTAGGTATGTTGTCTACATACATAAAAAATTGACAATCCTCGAAACAAGAATTTATGAAAGCGGTTTCCAAATGACGTTAAAATTAAGTAACATACTTAAAAATATAGTCATCGGATATGTATGTTAAATATTAATATAATATCCTTCTCTTTTAAGTAGGTAAAATATAATACTTAGCATGTAACAGGCTTCCGTTAGGTACATCTACAATGTCGCTCTTCTAGCCATATTAGATTACAATTAGACAAATACATAAAATAATTGTCTTGACGCTATTTTTGCAAATAGCATGGTTCTCAAACCCCTTGATTCGTAGCTGCCTCAGACTAAGTTTATGAACCTATTGTATCCAATTTGAATGCGACTGTATCCAGTAACTAAGTAAACTGTATCCAGTTTCAGAGGTCATCATATAAAAGACTGGTTGTCTTAATATAAACATGGACTAAAGTGCTCTAAGGTTCGAACTGGTATTAGGCATAGTTTCTATAACACTGTGAATCAGACTAAAACGTTAACATAACTTTACTTTTACTTTAGGTTATGTTTATAATTAAGACTATTTATCCGCGATTTTGTCAGCGTAGAATACCTAGTCACTTCTGAAAGCAGCTCGGTTAACTTAAATATATTTTTCATACGAATATCAATTAAAAAAATATATATACATTAATATTTTTCATTCGAATATCAATTATTCTCCGAAATACCTAGTCCTTTGATTGATTTTTGATGAAAGTAGTCTATGTTTGAACTCGGATTATTAACTATTTGCATATTCTTGATAAAATCGACCCAGTGGTTTATCTGTGACAGCGTAACAGACAGACTTTCGCATTCAAAATGTTAGTACTTATTTTCATGACCCAATAATAATACTTTACATTTTACCCTTGAGTTTCGTCCTGAGTTCAAGTTTTATTAAGATTTTATCAAGGAGTCTCTCCGATAGCCCGTTTCTTTCATTACTTTTCACCAATCCTCCGTTTCTTGTCCTGTACAAGATTTGTTATAAAGTTTGTAACAATAACTATACTGCCAAGGAATGGATCAGGGTCCGGTTACCCTTATAGTCGACTAGCCTAGACTAGATTGTTGGACTGAAAAGCACCTTCGGCTAATTGTTTGTGTTCCGGTTGCACCTCTGTCTAATTTTTCGGGGATACGTTTATGAAAATACTTTTTTCTTACTGCGATCTGTATTTTCCGGTGAAAAAAACTTCGAAACGTTAACAAGTAATAAGGTCCATTTATAGTAACAGAAGCAGCTCTATTCGCTGACAAATTTATTATATAAGTAAAAGTATTAAAAAAAAGGATAATACCTATTATACAAATTTGCGCATTGTACCGAGATACCCTCACCTATCCATGACTCTTTCACATAGGTCCTACATGGATTCATTAGAACATCTACTCTACATGTTCTTATTTGTGGCACCAATCCAAAAGCTATGTCAGTAATTAAACTTACTGAAAAAAAAACAAAGCCATGTTTAATTGGACGTAAGTGTTGAAATTCCAATAGATATAAATAATCTATCCAATCACCAAATTGTCACAACACTACAATGGGGCGTTCGCTGGGCCTCCCGCAGCGTGTAACAGACAGACAACATAAATCATGCTATTATCGCTTTCATAACGCCTCCAGCCATACCCGATCCAATTACCCCACACAAACCGCCTACAACATGAAGCCACAGGATGGGGAGAGAAATGCCGCAAGCGACATGTCCTCCATAAGATATTTTTACTTGGCAACACGTAAGATCTGTTCAGGTTGGCTCGTTAGACTCAGCATCTTGTTTCACGCTTCGCTGGCAACACCGGTTCGAGGGTCGCTTTGATTTTGGTGCTTTCTTGTTTGATTTTTTTGAGTGCGTCTTCAAATTAGTGAACCTTTGATGCCATATAAGACTGCTATGTGCAAATATATATGGTATTCAAAATACATACGCAGATACACTAACCAATGTCAAAAGGTTGTCACTGATTGATTGCTTTGAAATAAGTACCAGTATCTACTCTACTACCACTACCCTACTACTACTCTGTGGTCTAGCGGTTCAGGTGGTCGACTTGCCTGCATGAGGTCCCGGGTTCGAATCCCGGGTCGGGTAACAAAAAGAAAATTTGAGTTTTCCAATTTTCTAATAAAAAGAATGTTGCTCGGGATAGGATATGTGCCCGGTTGGCGATAGGTTTGCCACATATCATGTTGTGGGACTTTGGACTGGTTATGTCTATGGCTGCACCTTCGGGAATATGGGCGTGAAGATAGGTACTTTTTTTTTATTTTACTGTATTTTTTCATCTTTTTTATATCAGTCACACAAAAGTCATTTATTTCCTGTGGTATTAAATATAAATTTGTTATTTACTAATAATAATTAGTTGATAAAACAATTGTTATGTTTAAATAGGTAAATGAAGTATTATGAAGTCATTATATCATTGATCGCCTCTGTGGTCTATCGGCTCAGGTGTTAGACTTGGTTTGAATCCCGGGCCAAGCAACAAAAAGAAAATTTGGTTTTTCCAATTTTTCTAATGGAAAAAAATGTTTCTTGGGATTGGATATGTGTCCAGTTGACGATATGCTTGCCACCTATCACATTGTGGCACTTAGTGACTTCGGCTAGTCGGGATTGCCCTGGTTGTGTCTCTGCCTACCTGTTCAGGGATAATGGCGTGAAAACACTTTTTTTATGAAGTCATTAATTATAATTTTTTAAAGTGGAAATTAAGGTAATCACTTTTTTAAATAATCTTTCTAGTTACACTATAAAATCAAGATTTTTTCTTCATGTTTAGCTTCTGGACCTGTTTCGCATGATCACTTAAAAATGCACGCTGCTCGAGTTAATGGATAGATCAGTTGAATTGGTTCTTATAAGACCAAAATGCAGTCTGGCAATTCTTTGCTATTAGCATCCTCGAGCAGAGCCCTCACAACGAGTTAACTGCGTTCTAGTCTTTAGCGTAGTAACGAATCGATAATACTTGCCTTGTACCAGCACATAACGTAACCTTATCCCGCCATCATAACGTTAGTGCTTGCGACTATCGAGCGCTATCTCCTATCCACTCAACCTACTCCACTTGCACCATTGCCACCTTCGTACCAAGGCCATATCTTATCATCAGAAGATCTATCCGATTGTATACCTTTCAATAAAAAAAAAAACTAAATTCCATCAAGTCGTCATTGGTCGTTCTACTGAGTAAACCAAAAATTATTCGCTCACAAACACAGGGATCATAAATAAAATAATTTACCGACTTAGTCCTTACATTTTACATGTATTTACATCTATACAAACACATGTTCATGTTTTCAATTTGTATTACGTCATGGTGAAAAAAGCTGAGCGAAGAATAGGTGCCAATTATGACAATGAACGTCTTATCAACATAAGGATATGCAATGATGTTTATACTGTGTGTAGACAATTTCTGACAGATTTCAAAATATGCGATAAAATGATACCTAGAACTCTACAGTCTTTACAAAGTATAGACTTGGAAATCGGTGTGAAGACATATTATATTTACGCATTATTTCAAGGGTTAATATAAGAGTTATGAATGTAAATTATGCTAGGCAGGTATACAAAAGTTGGCATTTGGCACTTGATGCTCTCTGCCTACCTCGTGAGGGTCGTGGCGTGAAGTTATGTATGTACTATGCATATCATATTTATTAATCATAAAGTTCCTATCATCTAATGCAAAGTATATCATATCTTGAAAATTTACCCTTTTGTTATCTAAACACACTGCTTTGAAGTCGAAGTTGAAAAATATCTACCAAGTTTGGTTGTGTTTGTGCAAGGTTTCTTGAAACGAATTACGGAAATAAGTATGCAAATGTTTAATTTACTGTTGGGTTGGAGGGTTAGGTTTAAAGAAAGGATTTCAATTAGATAATGTAGGAAGTTTATTTAGCGTGTAATATTCAAGAAAAACGCTGGTATAAGCTCGCAAACACGTCACCAGGCACCCATACCATTATTAATATCTGTCACCGGCACGAGGCCCATTTTCCCACATAACGCGGCCCAAATTCAAATCCTTCATAACAAAGACTCAATAATCTCGACCGTGTCAATATAAATTTCATAAACTCAGCGTAACCCTAACAAAAGCTGCAAACATCCATGAATAATCTTCATTTTGAGGGTGTCAACACCATTTACGGCGTTTGAGTTCCCGCGAAAACAAACGTCAAAGTGACGTTTGACTTCGCGGAGACAATGGCGGGGCGAGAGAGGGAGCGATTGTAATGCGTATTGTTGTTATAATTGGTTCGCAGTTCACACGCTGCACTGGTCGTTGTTTGTCTAGGCTGATTGGGCTATCGATTTTGTAATTAACCTGATGACATCATGTAACTTGTTCTCACACGCAGCTTCACCCAAATAATCTATTCAACTCTATTTTCAAATCCATATAGGTAGATATTCCTAGCAAAATCTAAGGACATGGGAATATCCCTGCCAAGATGAAAACAATACGTAACACTACCTACATTTTCCCGAAGTGTTTCTTCGTTATTTTGAACCCTAATAAGTCGTGCTTTGATTATAATATAAGATAAACAAAACTTTCAGGATGTGATGTCAGTAGTAGACTTATTAAACATACAAAGGACACAAACAACAACAAAAATTTAAAATTGGGAATTTTGCCCCGTACCAATATACCGGCTATCCTATCCTACGACACTAGCGAGTACTTCAACTATGGCGGCAAAAATAGGTAACTATGACGATAGTACAAATCGGGGTAAAAAGCTGCTCGCTTTCCATTACCAAGTTTAATAATATGTTATAAGTAAATAAAAAAAAAACTTACACAATGTTGCCAAGAGGCTACCAAAAGACGCGCACTATTAAAAAGTTATATAGGTACACATACATACATAACAAAAAGTTATATAGGTATATATATAGCTACTTGTCACAAACTTGGCACAAGTATATGGGATGTTTCGTTATGATTATATGAACGTAAACAGGATTTATTGTTCTAGATGTCTACAGATTCGATGTCACTTTACTATTAGGTATAGACTTCTTGTAATAACTAATAACCAAAAAGACTAAGGTGTTGACTAAGGTGTAAAATTTGTGAAGTTAGGGTTTGTGTTGCTAGAGGGCATAGAGTTAAAAGCTTAGCTCTATCGTCTTGGTTACATTATACATTAAAATTGTTTTTAATGTAAAACGATTACACATTTGGTCATTTATCCACTGTTCCATATATATTGGAATTACCCCCAAAAAGTACATTGAATAATAGAACTTATCCGCCTTATAAGGAAAAACCTATGGTTGAAGGTATATACTAGGTTATTTGTAAACCAATATTCACCTCAAAGCACACTATATACTTTTCTACGTAGAGTATCCTATGTAGACTACCTGCTTTTCTGCTTGACAAGCTGCTGCTAGCTGAGTGACGAGCATAAACCACACGAATTCATAAAACGTACTTTAATAAATTGAGGTTACTTTGCTAAGTAGAACATACCCTTTTTATTCATCATTTGTCCTCTTGCCCCCCGACTAATATCTGAATAATATCTGACTTTATTTTTAAGAAGGTGATTATGTCTTTATCAAATTCCTTCAAAATAATTTACGTGAAAACAAGAGTCTATAAAGTAACTTGAACGCTGAAGTTATTCATAATTCTATTGTCTCTTTCAGGGGAACTAGCTTTCTAGAATCAAAATTAATTAAGAATTGATGAAACGTGTTCTTCTAAGTAGAGATAAGAATTTCTTTTCCTTCTTATACATGATTTTCCTTCCCATCCTGCGATTGGTGTCTAAAACTTTCACAGAGTGGATTTTAAATTCTGTACCAACAGGAACAAAATTTAAAAAAGTTTTTATTATGCAAGAGGCGAGCGTAGGCTTAAGTACAGTCACTAATGACGCGACGTGACATTTTGATAGGCGATAGAGTTTCGCAGCGACTTGCCTGAATTAGTACCACCGCCTTACCTATTTCTGTCGGCATAACGTCAGCCGTAGACGTATTCCGGTTCGGATGATAAGGTAGCCGGTAAATTTACTTTTGCTCAAGGCCCAGTATCCTGACCTCAGGTTGGCAACGCACCATTACCATCTTTGGTGTCTCTAGGCGACGTGAATTTCTAACCATCAGGAAATCCGTCTGCTTATTTGCTTTCAAATATCAAAAAATAAATGTGTCAAAGTGACACTCCTATATTGTCTTCACTATAATAACTAGTGTTGTGAAAAATTGGGTTAGATAGTTTTATTTAAATATCAGGTTAAATTTCGTCACAACACTCTCACCCCAATGGACGTTGGTCATCCCGCCCTACGACCTGTCACCCACAGACGGCCACTCCACGCGACGGTTGAGAATTATCTACAACTTTATATTTATTCTACTAGCCGTAGAATAAATATAAAGTTTTCCATGTAGTTTGTCTATATTCACACCGGATCCTCACTAAACTATAAAAAATTACTCATGGCAGAGTATCCGTCCTAAACACAAACATAGGCTAATTTTTATCCCGTTAATGTAAAGTTCCTGTTGGAGAGGGATAAAGTCAAAATATAAACATAGCTTTAATTCGTTTGTAGTTTGAGTCCATTTGTTTTTTCTTTCTTAGAAAAGGGTTACTTTAAGATGGTCCTATAAGTATTTTAAAAGTCACCGGTATTATGGAAAGATCAAATACACAATTACAATACTAATTAAAAAAATATATATATTTTGAAATCCATAATGTATAGTAATATTGTTTTATGAATATACTAGCGGCCCATCCCGGCTTCGCCAATTCGGCATCCAATATTCATGTACATTCCTCTTTAATCACTTAACCTATTTAAAAAAAAACAGCAATAAAATAGTTGCGTAGTTTTAAAGATTTAAGCATACAAATTGACAGAGGAAGCGACGTTGTTTTATACTATGTAATGATGGTGGACTCCTCAAAAACTTAAAAATAGGTTTGCCCTGAATGCACCAAAAAAAAAAGATGAATGAGAGATATACGGCCAATGTTAATAATGTATCTCAATCTAATGGATTTCAAGCAATCTAGATAGCTGCGTATCTGGCGGTCTATCCCATACCTAATTGCCATATTTATCCTGTCCACAGATATGTTATTGGCAAGCGATAACATAAAAATGGATCAAAATATCAATCTTGGACAGCAAGTTTTGGATTAGGATTAATTATTAATATTGGCCGATAGTAGACTTTGTCCAAAAAGGGATATACTTATTAATTAAGAGCTATAGGGCACACAACTAATTTTAGACGTTCTGGAAAGGTGGACTTATCTAGGGCCAACAAGCATACAGTTATTGTGATGGTAAGAGGCAACCGTAGACCATAGACACAATAGATATAACAGGTGTATCGCTGTCCTGAGGTCGGGATGGAACCAGACCAGAACATACCCGTGACATTATGTCGGTAGGAATAAGTAAGCAAGCTAGCTAGCAAGTTCTACCACCATTGTTCTTTTTGGTAATGACCTATGTTTTAACCTGTGGTCGCCTCTTACGAGCTCTCTGGGAAAGAGGCACATGGTTTTTCTACTCAGCAGACCCGGATTAACACGGGGAACATAACTCTCGATTATTAAGTAAAAGCATTATTGTTTACATACTTATCAAAATTATTTTCAAAATGTAATATTCTACTAATGGTTTTTTTATCCAAATCCTAAACTACTAGAGCGGTTTGCTTAAAATGTTGTATGTATGTTTAATCGTATTCTAGATTGTTTAAAATACAATAGGAGTTAGTAGGTGGCGCTGCTGTTGGTAAGCTTATTTTTTTTTAATGGCTAATTTGTTGCTGACCGCGAGGTTTTTACAACTTCACCGGGCTATTTAGGGCCGAGCAGTGTGCTCAGCCCGATACATCATTATTTAAATGGATTGGACTGTTCCCTACAACGCCAACAGCAAGGGCTGTCTCCCGGGAGACCAAACCTCGACTTGGTGCTGCGTTCTGGTTACTGGGTGGACTTGTTGGAGGAGTAGTGGCGGCTTGTCGTTCAGCGTTAGGCGCCGGGCGCAAGAGAGGTCTTCGTCGCCGAGACCGGCGGCGACAGTGTAGAGTGTTGTTTTGTGAATTTGTGTTCGGGTTGGGAGGCGTTTGCCGCGGTTATTGGGTCCGGCGGATCCGATAACACGTGGCGGGGTCTTCTATGATTGGTGGGCACGTTCGCGGCTGGCGATAAGCTTCAGGATTTTCGTTTGTATACAATGTTATCACTAGTCCACTGGTAGTCAATTTTAATCAGCCCGCCGTTGACAATAGCGACTTATTATTACTTAAACAAGTTTTCACTCACTGATCATTGAAAAACTATTTGCAATTGCTCTGGAGCCAAATACTGTTGTAGTAAACATTTAACTCCTGAATATATTGACAATATATTATATGTTTACCTGTAATTTTTCATTGCCTATTTTAGTCCTTTGGGGGCTAGATTTTCGAAAAAACGTAACCTATGTTTGAACTCTGTTTTTAACTAGGTAGGTATATGCATTTTAAATTTCAACAAAATCCGTCACGTGGTTTAGCCGTAAAAGCGTACCAGACAGACAGACTTCGAATTTATAATGTTGATTGTGAATAGTATTGCTATTACAATTAATGAGTAATTAGAGCAAAACGCATAGCTACTGTATAATATGATTAGCAGTTTCACGCAGCTTCGCCTGCGTAACATGGCTTTTACTGCACCGATTTAGATTGAACAAAGCCTTTGTCACTCAGGGATAATGTAGCATTCTGAGGGCGAAAGAATTTTTGAAATCGGTCCAGCAGTTTCGAAGCCTATTCATTTAAAACAAACAAACAAAAAATCAAACAATTCCTCCCTATAATATTAGTATAGATGTAAGTAATATTAATAGTGTAGTAGAACTTTAGGTATTACTCGAGATGTGATCTTATTGGAGTTCAACGCATAGATCTTGTGTATTGTTATACTAGCCGACACGGCAGGCTTTGTTCACTTGGCAATCCATACTCTCAAAGAATAAATATATTACTACTAAAAAATACGGCATAATATCTAAACAACATAATATTAAAACGACTAAATTAAATCGGACTATGCGTTAATGAATTTTAGCGAATTTACTTCTGACTTTTACCACTCTACCACGGGAACCTCTGTAGCGAGGGGGATAAAACTTATCCTATAATATTTCTCAAAATATAGAGTACTTGCCAGCCAAATTTCGTTACGACCGGTTCCCTAGATTCGATGTAAATCGCTGTCATGATTTACACAGACAGACAGACAGAAAGAAAGACAGCCAGACCAAAAGGTAGGCATACAAATATGATAAAAATAGGTGCAGTCGCCTGCAGCTATTTTTTTAAATATCTTCAATGTACAGAATACACACAAAACTTTAGAAGAGTTTTATTGTAAGTATTTATAGATATAGATATCACTAATGGTGTAGTAGACCTATGTCAATCACTCAGGAGCCGAACTCATCTGAGTTAAACGCATTGCTCTTGCATATTCAAAGCGGAGCCAAGTTTAAATAGAGTTTGCAATAAAGGAAAAGCTTAGTACTGTCACACTCAAAATATTTTCACTTTAATAGGAATATATAAATTTATTTGTGACTGTACCATGAATCTTTATAACTAGTGCAGATTACACTCCTAACATTGGCATGGAAAAATCGAAATTGGCATAAGATGTTTGTTAGGAGTGTAATCTCTAGTAGTAATATAGCTTCATGGACTATACGCTTTTTTGACAAAATGAGAATTATGTTATTAGAGTCTAATTAAAATCGTAGCTACTGTGGTTATGTCTACTTTTTTGGCACAGCTTTAAGTCATTTTCACTGGACCAAATTTAAATGGTACAGGAATCGCTGCTGACATACTTTTTGATGACACATCTTTGAAAGACAGGAGTAATATGCTACTTTCGGTCGCACTCAGAGACGTCAGTTAACATTTAATCTGTAATTGAGTCACAATTTTGAATTGAAAACGTCAAATTAATAGCCGATAGACTTTTCGTTAATCCCAATATACCGTTCCTGCGAGAAAAATAATATCCAAGATTGAAACATCATCCTAATAAAAATCGTCGGCTCAAATGAGGTGTTTTGTATTTCAAAAATACTCTGGTACTTCTTTAATTAGTAATCTAATATATAATCACTATTTAATTAACTGGAATCCTGTCTCTTAGGCTTTCGCGGCTAAACCTTTATTGCTATTTAATATGCATAAAGTTCAAGACTCAAGTTTAGACATAGGAACGAAAATCAACCCCTAAAGAATTATATTTAGGCACAAAAGTTTATATGGAAATCGTGAGTATTCTACAAAAACGACGTCGCAGGTAAACAACTAGTTTATCTTTTCGACAACAATCCTATTTCCCTTGGTAATCGAATGACACGTGAACGTATGGACCATTTTTTTGTCAGAAGGGTCATATGAAAAAAAAGTACTCGTTCTTAGGACAGAAAATGTGACCTGTCAGCTCAATTCCTGATAAATATCTTTAAATATTAAACACATTTTGGCAAAGTGTCTACGGGGGATAGTATAAAAAGCTTCCTTTGACGCTGGCTGAAAACACGTTTTCCGTGCGAGTGTACCACAATATTCCGCAGTATTTGACGATGCCAGCAAACACAGGGCTCGCGTTTCGTTATTAAACTTAAGTAAATTTCGATGTTACTGCTCCACCGCTGTTGATTTTCACTCGCAGCACTTTATTGAAGCTTATTGTTTAATTTTGTATGAATTATATTAATGTATTTGATTTCTTCTGTGTTTGACATTACTTCCGTATTAGTAAACGTAATCCCTAAGTTAACTAGCTCAGTAATTGACAACAAAATATAGAACGCTGTAATTTAATTGCTGTAAAACTGCGAAAACATCAACTTCGATTTTGATTTTCATGGGATTTCTTCATCAGATCCAGACTTAGTGGCAATGGTTTCAGAAGTATAATTAATCAAATTTAAAAAAATCGGTTCAGAATCCACGGAAAAATTGATGTACAAATTTTAAAAATTGGAGACGAACGAAACTCCTGCTTTTTCAAACTCGGTTAATTTAACCTAGGAGTACGCTCTTTCACATAAAAAGTTTTTCTTTTAATCGGTTCAGAAATTATGGAGAAATTGATATTAAAAAAATATTGTAGTCGTATATATAAGATCAAAAAATCATTATTAAAGTTGGTTCATTATGGGCCGAGTAATCGTGTAACATAGAAAAAACATTACCTCCTCTTTTTGGAGTTTTGAAGCAACTTATAAGTATCTTCACGCCCATATCCCAGATAATAAGGGGTAGGCAGAGGCACCACCGGGGCACCCACGTCTAGCCGTAGACACTTGTAGGTCCTACAATGTGATAGGTGGCAAGCCTCTCGCCAACCGGGCACATATCCAATCCCGAGCAATAATTTTTTTATTAGAAAATTGGAAATACCACATTTACTTTTTGTTGACCGACCCGGGATTCGAACCCGGAACTCATGAAGTCAAGTCCAACACTTTGACCGCTAGACCACAGAGGTGATAAGATAAGCAACTCATTTCGTATAGGTATAACCACACTTATGGTATTGGTGCACCAGCTATCCTACCCTGATATCTACACCATATTAAGTATTATAAACAATAAACGATAAAAAATATATTTGGAGACGTACGTATTGTTTGTTTTCAATGGTAACTTGATACATATAAGTCAATGACCTGTCTTTCTCATGCATTTGAAGTAGACAAAGGTCAAATCTAAAACACTGGTTGCTCTACTTTTGTTTTATATTTAATCATAAGTGCGGTTTCAATTATTGTATCATCTAAATTCTAAATTTGTAAAAGTTTTGTATTTTCCGTCGATTTTTTTGGCAATTCACCATCATATCCAAACTTGGTGGCAACGGGTCGAGCTCGAAAGTATGATTTTTCAAATAAAAAAAAATCGGTTAAGAAATGGCGGATAAATAGATTAACATAAATAAAAATAGGCGACGAACGAACGTCCTCCTTTTTTTTACCTCGGTTAATTAAATTAGATGTTCTCTTTTTCGAAACTTAAGATAATTTAATTTTTTTCATTGTTGAAATACATTTTTTTGATAAAAAAAACCGTTTTGTACAAAATGTCAATCAGCTTCTGTTATACATACTTTACAAATAACACTTGTACTTTTCCACACTGGCTGCGCCTTGTGGAAAACTACAAATGTTATTTGGGAAGTATGTATAGAGAGGAATTCCACCAAATGCCGACGATGTAGAGTGTCAATTTCAATTTTTGTTAATTTGAAATAAATGAACCTTCCTTTAACTACCTGTATTGGAAATATTTGAATAGCGATAATGCATGTGAAATCACGTCGAATTTCTATTTTGTTGATACTAAAATAACATGACACGTGTAAACACGATGTATTATAATATACATTAAAACTAAAACAACGAGTATAATCTGATCTATTAAATGTGACATAATACTGAAAACCATCGCCTCAACTGCGGCGGTAAAAAAACAAAGACCTACTGCAAGCCTTTGTCTATGGTCACGAATGTCCCGGATGCCGCGCATGCGGGTGCTCGGGTTAATAGAAGCAATAAGATAATGGCTTATGATTTTAAACAATGACGCGCTGTCAAATCCCTCTGTTCGATGGACGTTGAGTACGAAGAAATTGGTCTCCCTGCCATTTTTGATACATGTGAATTGACATAAATGAAAATCCTACATCGCATAACATTCTTTCTGACTTTGCATAAATATTTGACCTAACACTTTTTAGGCATATATTAGGCACAATATTAAATAGCTCGTAAGAGGCGAGCAAAGATTAAATGGGTCATTAACAATAAGACCATTGGGGCAGAGTGCCGTGCTGCAACTCGCCCGGGTAAGGATCCACCGCCTTACCTATTCCTGACGCCATTATGACATTGTCATGTTCCAGCCAGCATTAAAAAAATATAAATAATGCAACGAAACTTGACTTGACTTCGCATATTGCAACTAATAGAAAATTCTGAATCGACTTAAACGCAGTAAAATTTCATTACTATGTCTTCTTAGTTAATAAAAAACATGCAATAGGTATTAACTAGAACTAAAAAATCTTAAGTCGAGTTTATACTGAATTTTGTATGGTGCCATCTATTTATAATTATCGGGGCAATCGCGTAGAAGACATGTGAATGAAGTCAAAAAAATGTTTAGGGTTTATGTATCATCATATAACATTTTCATTTAGCATGACGTTGTATCACGGGGTCGGAACGTGTAACCTCTTAACTCTTATTATTAAAAGATCTCGTATGTATTAAAAAAAACTTTTTTTTAATGTTTGCCCCTAATCCTGCCCTAAAACGTCAAGAGATAATACGTAAACTTTCGCATATGTTTTACTATCGCTACTATGGAGTGGGTATCTTTTTGCTAAAAATATTCCTAGACTCTTGGGGGTTAACGCCTTTTCCACTATAGAGCCAATCGCTTGTTTACCTTCTGTACAAAAAAAAAATTGCATCTATTTGTGTATTTATAAATTCGTTTCATACGAATTTCGGAACTACTTATGCAGATGAACATATTAGAAGTTTGGAATTCTAAATAACTTTTCATAGTAGGTACATACATGAGTACCTATTTGTTAATCTAATTTAAAAATATGTAACAACTTCTTTTAAGTTTGTTGTTTATTTTTACGTAATATTTCTAAAAACAAAGACAAGAAGTTAAAAAGTAGTATAATTTAGTAAATAATGTGTAATAAATTATTAATTTAAACTGTATTGTTCATAAATAAATTAGTATGAATATCTACAAGTGTCGAATTTAAAGACATAAGCATTATCTCCCAGTCAACCCTTAGACTGTATTTATGATTATAGATATTATTTATAGTATAAAGTTATACTAAGTGCTGTTGGTTATAAATGTACAATTTATTTTCTATTTAGCCTCCTGACTATCTCCATACAAAAACTAATAAAACGTCTCTCAGTTGCGACATGAAAGAAAAACAAACAAACACAGTATCGCATAATTTATAATTTAAAGTATGCTAGTTATTATATCTACTTGTATTTTGTAGTCAAAACCACAGACTTGCCATGGTACAAACTTTTTTATACTAATATTTTTGCGGTTTAAATACCACAATACATTGCATCCCAATATAATTCATAATATCAAATCCTTTTATAAAAACGTAACCACTCCAAAAATTACCCTATAATTTTCCAATAATTCCACTTCACTTTTGTTAATCCCTAATCCTCGTGAGATTGCAATACTTCCTGTCAAAAGCTGGCCGCAAAGAAACCACTGGCCATATTTAAAATAAATGTTTATCGTATCATAGACAAAATGCATTCAATACTACCAATATGCCAAATTCGATTTGAAAATGGAACTCTGAATTTTAAATCTTATAAAATATATTTCTCATTAAATAATTGTATTGGCATTGGCTTTGATGCTCCCGGGCGCTGGTTTTCGGTTAATTTGCCATCGATAAAGTAACTCCGATTTATATTATATTTTTGTGAATGGAGGCGTTTTTGCTATTTCATTGTGCTCGGAGATTAAAGATATTGTAAAGGATAATACACCTGACGTGCTTTGTGCCTTGGGTATTATAGTATTATGTCTTTAGTTCGGTTTTTATAGAGCGCTGTTTGCATAGGACCTATCGACATGAATTGATATTTTTAATAAATTTCCAAAAAAAAAATGGCATTTCAACATCTATAACGAAATTTAAAGCAAAACCACCCGTTCTTCCCCCTTACATATTCCTGCCGACTATGGACTCAGTCGTGGTCCTGTCTGGAGGGTACGGTAGCCGGTATAGACGAATTAAAAACCTCTTCTTTTTGAGTTAAAAAAATGGTTAACGATTAATGTTGAATACTTTTTCTTAAATAAATACTACTGCAAAATCAATCAACCCGACACATCAATACATATACATATAATATATATACAATACGCGGTATTAATAATATCGATACATATATATTTATGAAGCGAGTAACAGTTACCTAGTGGTTATCATAAACTATGCTACAACAAGCTACGATAAAAAACAATATATCATTTAGTTTTATGATGGTGATATTTGCAGGTTGCTTTTTACAGTTGGTAGAAATTAGGTCTAACAGTATATCTGTTTTGAAGTGTGAGTCGTGTTAAAATAATAGTTTCGTATATTGACAACAATATAAGTACGTATCTCACATTGTGTGTTAAGCAAACACGCGTCTCACGCTTGACACGAGATGAATGGACGTCATTTATGCTGTAACCTATCAAAATACCGGGGAAATATCGACCTAACGTTCAGAGCAATTGTAAACCTTATTCTTTTGGTAATAAGGCAACTCTAACATAAAAAAAAATCTACAAATGAACGTCAATTTTGATTATTTTCACAGGTGACAACATTGATTGAATGACAGAAAAAAAAACTTAATAAATTTGCCAACTGCTACAGCAGATTAACATTCCGGCGGTTTACAATTCTCAAATATCATTTTAGAAATTTCTAAACAAATAAAACAAACGCAACATACTTACGACATGCCGTTCAGTTCGAATGTAAAAACTTTATTCCCAAACAATTACAAGATATAAGTATTAGGACTACACAGTGGAAAAAATACTGCAAATAACTTTGTAAATCACTCTAATATTACAAATGTGAAAGTTTGTTTGTTTGTATGTTTGGATGTTTGGATGGTTGTCCGTCAATCACGCAAACTACAGAACAGATTATGATGAAATTTGGTATACAGACAGGGTATGAGCTGACTTGGGTGATAGAATACTTTTTATCCTAATGAAATGCTCCCTTGGGATAAAATTCCCTACTTTAATCCAAAGGAAAATGCAATGCACGCGATATAACCAAATTCCACGTGGACGAAGCCGCGGGCGGAAAGCTAGTAATACTATAAAGTATCTTGACGCCCGTATTACAGAAGTTGAAGACAGGTATAATCAGTGCACCCACGACTAGCCGAAGAGAATGTGGTAGCAAACCTATAGCCAGCCGGACACAAATTCAAGCACGGAAAACGTTGGTTTTATAAATTCTAAAGAAAGAAAAAAATTCGCCCCAGACAGGATTTGAACCTGCAACCTTTGGTCTCAAGCCGACGAATGCTCTAACCATTTGAACTAATGAGGATTCAAGTCCGTCGCGAAATTTTTAATTCCTTTCTCATTCGTTAACGCGTGTAGTTATGTCCCATAGATACACTGTGTATCATCATCACTACTGTGTATCACTGTGTATATGTATTATTATTATATTAATTAATCATTAATTATTATTAATAATAATTACCTTAACCTTATTTAAACACTATCTGCCTTATTAATAAACATGGTAGTCCATGTTTATTAATAACGCAGATAGTCTTTAGTAAAGTCAGAGATTAGTAAATATATTGTCTTTGGTAAAGTAAAGTTAGATTGATATTATAGCCTGTATCCCGTTGTAATAAAGACTATAATACTAGGTTAATTCTTGGCGTACCTTAGTTCATGTTTATTAATAAAGCGGTAGCTGTTTGCCCTCGACTTCGTCAGCTTCAAACTTTCATCTCCCATTATAGTCCCTTTTGGGGTCTGATTTTTGAAAAAAGTAGCCTGTGTTTATACTCGGGATTGTTTACCCGGTTAAGGCGAGAAAAAGTAACAGACAAACAGACTTTCGCCTTTATAACATTGGTATGGATTTTTTTGTAGTTTATGATAGCAGATAATTTAAAAATTTGAAGATACAAAAATTTTTAACATGAAAAAAATGAAAATTGAACTGTTGAAAAAATGATAGTAGTAGACACAATAAAATAAAAGTCTTTTTTGGTTACATATAACATAGATTTCAAATTAAGTATGTTTCTCGAATCAAGGATTCAAAGTTTTCATTAGAGTCATTAGACATTCACAATCGTAAAGTTATAACAATATCAAAAATCGTTTATCCCCTTAAACTTAGTATGAGTATTTAGGTACTATTATAATAGAAAGTCTACATTGTCGAAAGTTACCCGTTAGGAGAAATAGTTAGCAAGAAACTTTTTTTCAAAAAAAAGTTAAGAGGTGTCAAGAGACACCCGGATGGAACGAAGTTTTCTCTCTCTCTCTCAATAAATCTCTAGTATTCTCTATCTCTATCTCTCTTATAGAGAGAGAGACAGACAGAGAAACATGAAAAAAAATTTAAAAAAAAATTAAAAAAATATCTGTAATTTCAACTGGGCGTGCTGGCGTGGACGGTGGCATACGCGGCATTTTAAATCAGTCCACAGAAATAAGTACCAGGGAGCTAGTAAATAAAAGAGTTTTACGCCGGGCAATGTGACGGAGGTCAATTTAATTTAGCTGTTATCCAGGACTTGGTACAAAATTACTTTCCGTCCAGTTATGACAGATCTCACGAGATTCACGTTTCGACGTTCACTGTTATTATATGACTATATATATTAGTTATTATATGACTTCACCAACTCTTATGATGTCCTAATTTTCAACACTATTTAATTACAGCTATTTAATATTTTTACAAGATTTATTTGACTGTAATTTATCAAAAACACGTCTGCACTAGTCAGAATCACAGAGGGAATTACAATAGCTCACTATAGCAAAAAGTGTCGTGACAATTTTTTCGTAAGATTTTTTTCCGCCTAGCCTCCTTTCACAACGCACAATAAGGAACTTCGTTCCAATTAATGCAAAAACAATAAGTTGCTTGAAACAATTTAATGAATAATGACACACAATTATAAAAGTTGACATTCCACGATCAAATCGTTCGGGTGTTATCCGAAGGTGTTCTCACGATTCTCCGAAATCGGCGTGTACGTATGAAAAGGGTAATGAATGTGAAGGAAGTAAGGCGGATCTGCCAGGATCGTGAGGTTTACCACTCGTTACTCTCTGCCTACCCCGTAAGGGGCTTGATGTGAAGATATATATGTGTGTAATTATAAAATTTACAATAACCTCGACAAATCTATCCATAATGTAGCTAAGAACTATCTCGATTACACCAGCTTTCAAACAAAGACATCTGCATCCGATTGCGATGTTATTACAATCGATTAGAAGTTATGTTGCCAGGGGCATACACTTACACACAAAAATAAGTAAAAGTAGCACCCTTTTTTTTCGACGGAATTCAAAAATATATAGTTAAAACTAACATCTTGTCCTTTAATTATTTTCCATCTTCATAACTTACTTATACTTTAAATTTAGGAAAATTGTATCTAGTAACATATACAGAGTTACTTTGAAAGGACAGGCCAAAATTTTAATAAAAGAGGGTATAAGCTAAAAGTAATGTATCTTAAATGCTATTGGCAAACACATTCATTTAAAATTGTCCGCAAAAACGCTTCACTTGTTGTCACGCTATGTCTTACCTAGTACGAGTCATGACCAGTTTTATGGTTTATTTACATTATATTATAACCATACATCTTATATTTTGCGTATAATTTTTTTTTTTAATTTTTAGTTTATTCATAGATCGAAAGTGTTATGGCCCCGAACAGTTTCTCAAAATTTGGGTGGTGCTTTAGATGTAGTCCTGTACACATTCCCGACCCACGTAAAACCAATACCAGTGGTAAAAGGTCTATATACGAGTATAATAAATAATGGCGGCCGCCCACAGTAACTTTGTATCTATCCCCTGCCCCTCGACCGTGAACTATTAAACCTTCATCAAATATTTACTAAGCAATTCACCAAATTAATATTTATTTAACAATAATCACAGATTTAAATATGATTTTTATACGATGTTTGCACTTTATAACATTTTCGTTGATTTGATTATTTACTTTTAGGGTTTCATGGCTATTTTTTTCAATAATATTTCATATGTTATTGAGTGTTTTTACTACATCAACTTCTGTTTTACTCACAATGGTTTTAATGTCATAAGACAGCAAACAACCACATGGCTTTCCTAAAAACAAAAGACAACCGACTTATAACCAAACTCTACTCAGTATTTTTTATTAACGCCATAACGTCAAGACGTGTTCCGGTTCGGAGAGTAAGTTAGCCGGTAAACTTACTTTTGCTCGAAGCCTAACATCCCGGCCTCAGGTTGGCAACGCACAATTACCACCTTTGGTGTCTCTAGGCGGCGTGAATTTCTTACCATCAGGAAATCTGTCTGCTTGTTTGCCTTCCAATATCATAAAAAAAGCTAGATCGAATTTTCGACCGCAATATATCCTGCATACTTAATTTCATGAAAATCGTTGGAGCCGTTTTCCAGCTCCAGAATAGGAATATATTTAAAATAATTGCTCGTTTAAAAGAATATATATTTTTTTATCATTAAATTAAATAGATTTAAGCCTCGTGTTAATGACTTAATTCTGGATAAATCATAAAACTGCTAAGCCGAGGTTTAAAGAAATGAATGAATGAATACACTTTATTATGCACTAAATTTCTGCCAGACATCCTTAGGGTGACGGAGACAATAATTTATGAAGGTATTTAAAAAAACCAAGGTTTGGAGTAGGTTTTCAGATTAATTCGTATTTAATGATAAGGATGAAGTCGAGTATAAAGCATAAAGTTGACTAATTCTGTATGAAATAATATCAACAATAACGAAACTTAATAACAGTGTATTATGTGCGTGACATCTGTCAGAAGGGCGAGTTAGGTAACGTTCCGGAAAACGCAGAATCACGTTCAAATCACTGCAACAAATGAAGAGCTAAACAAACACGAAGGCATCTTTATTTTGTATTAATTGTGGCTTCGATGCAAGTCATTCTTCGTGGAAAGGAACACCTACGCAGATTATACGAGGTTTTCCAAGGGAAATTGAACTTTAAAGATATCAGCTTTGACAAGGGTTTGTTATTTCTAAGTTATAGGCGCCATTTTGGGAACGGACATTGTGCAATGAAACGGGATATTTTTAGGTAGGATTAATAAAATAAATATTCATTAATCGTGCATTTAATACCCATAAAATGCGATTTTAAGTGTGTCTATTCGCGCATTACGTTTCTGAAGTGAAACTTTTAGAGATAGACCGTGTTCGAATTTGCTACTTTTCTAAACCGATCGATTATGCAAGCTCAAAACCTGTTAAATTCAACATCCAGTGTGTTGTCAAGTTTATTTCTAGGGATGTCAGTCTCATTACCGTATTGTGACTGTCCAATTTCGCGATATTCAAATATGGTAATGAATTTAGCCAACATTCAAAATATATAATCTGTGATAAAAAGGAAAAGATAGTGGCGGTTAAACTTGACTGGTATTGCAACGAACTATACTAACTGGATTCAAGCAAAACAAAGATGTAAAAAAGTGTTCCCATACGCATCACAAATATCTAAGCTTTTTTGATATTGGAAGGCAAACAATCAGACGGATTTCCTGATGTTAAGAAATTCACGCCGCCTAGAGACACCAAAGGTGGTAATGGTGCGTTGCCAAC